>APFE031526337.1:184975-222468 GCA_000404065.3 Pinus taeda | reverse complement strand
GAATAAAAACCCCTGCCACCGTTCGGCTGGATGGATGCAAAGTGACCAGAGTAGGGACATCGCAGTAGGTCCAAAATATTACTGCATGGGTGTATGGGAAGATGAGAACTATCAAGTGGATGGCAGAATCTGGGGTCTCCCCACGGTCATCAGACAACCCATGTTGGCCGCCTGCAAGTACCGAAAGACAGATGAGAAAAATAGTCAAGACTCGATTCCAGGATCAATCAGATTGCACAACATCAATGTTGAATGCTTTGGAGCTGCTGGATTACACTTTGGACCTGCTAAGGCAACACCTTGGAAATTGTTGGTTGGAGGCGGACATTTCCCTTCCATAGTGGGAGGATATATAAGCCCCAGATCTGCCATCTTTTCACCAGATCTGGCTTACCAACCAGTGAATCGGGGCCTATTGCACAGGGATGCAGATCCCCTGCCTCCCACCAATCTAACGAGGGGTTGCATCAAAGGGTTGAAATGGCAAACAGGACTTGGCACGGTAGAGCCAAAGCACACAATCTGACCTTTAAGGCAAATCGACAACATAAGGACCATATGCATGACACCGGGTTAGGCGGATCAGGATCACAGCCAGAACACAAGCTACAGGTAAAAACAACTTGTTTTCAGATTTTTATTAAAACCCCTGTGGGGAAAACCAGTCTAGTGTGGGTACATGCAGAAAGCACCATTATGTAGTTGAAACAGCAAATATGGGCATTGATGGGATACCCTATTCATATCCAACATCTGGTCAGTGGTAGGCGGTCCCTTCATGATAGTAGAACCCTGAAAAAATATGATATTAGCCCAGAAACAATCATTGCTTTAAACCTTAGGCTGAGAGGAGGGGCTCTGCCCCAGGGACAGCCAAGCTCCTCCGGAGGAGACAAGGGGAAAAAGACTGCATCTCAGCATCAACCCAAGGGAGGCTCCTCTTACAAAAATATTTTACAGGGTAACAGAGATCGAGGGTCCTCTCTAGATCAAGGTGGATATACACCTAGACCATACATAGTAGATCGGCTAGGGCAAACCCTAGCCCTCAACTTTGATTCTACAGGACTTGAAGATTTCGTTAAGTCGTATGAAACACAGGCCCTAATCTGCCGATTTAACAGTTTTTGGCCAAAGCCAATGGATCTATTTCACTGGATCTTCACTAATTGGACCATGGAATGTGATATACATTTATGCTCCAAGGGGTTTTTTATAGTTAAATTCGCATCCATGGAAGTCAGAGATACAATCATCAGTGCTGGGCCTTGGTTTTGGGGAACATCGGGTGTTTTTATGATCCCATGTTTTCCAGATTTTGGTCCAAACAAAATGACTGTCTCCAAAATGTCGGTCTGGGTCTGCCTATATAACCTCCCCCTTCACTTTTGGAGTGAACGAGTTTTGGAAGGAATTGGGAACAACATAGGGAAATATATCAAAACAGATCTGGAAAGGACTGATGAGAGGATCTACACTTTTGCACACATTTGTGTGGAAGTAGATCTAAGTAAAGGACTGTCAGAAAATATAAGGCTGGTATACAAACAACAAAACTGGCTGCAAGGACTAGACTATGAAAACATTGCTTTCAGATGTAGGAACTGTAGGTTGACAGGAAAGTTGCAAAGTACATGCCCAGAAGCCAAGAAAGCAAACAGTAATAAGAAGCAGAAAGGGAAGCAGAGGAAAGGATGGCAATTCCCCCCTCTTGACTCAGAGGACGAAGAATCAGAAGCAGAGGAGGAAGTTACCCCCACATAGATTTCTAAGCCTTCCCAAGGAAAGGAGACCCAAAAGGAAACCATATTAGACAACAAGGTTTCACAGTTCCACTCAAATCAGGCAAAGAAGGAAAGCGAGGATCTGAGTATGGGAGGGATCAAACGGCATCACCACTCAGATACTTTAGACTCAGACAAGGATACAGCCTCACAGAAAGCAGAAACATAGTTAGTCCTAGCTTCGATCGAGCCCACTCAAGGAGAGTGGAGCAAGGTCAAAAAGAAGAAGGGGAGAAAAACATGAGGTGTGAGTCCTCTACTCACTACCGAGAACCAATTTTTCTGTCTTTTTCTCTTTTCTTTTTTCTTTTCTTTCATTTTTTCTAAATGCACGATAGCTTAGCTATGTTGCATTGTGTGCGAAAGCACTGGAGCCCAATGGGAAACTTATGGAAATGCTTCAATGCATCTGCTTTGTGTAACTTTTCATTTTTTAAATAGAAGGTTACCACTTTTTTCCTGTGGAAAAAAAAGAATAAACTTAGGAAAAATAAAATATTAATGTGTATTAATATAATATGGGTGAGAAAGTTCTAAATAACGAGGATCAATCCAAATCTAATCTTAACCATTGATTAGGGATTTAATCTTGACCGTTGAATCATCAAAAGAAAAAGTATAAGAAGAGGCTTGAGGGTTAGTTGGAGATACACCAAGTTGATCAGGAATTCAATTTTCTGGGGCAGGGTTTGCTGAGAAATCAAGTCAGTGATCTGTTGCAGCGAGGGGTAGTTTGGTAAAAGGCTGAGAATACATATCAGAAAGGCATAGAAATTGTCGGAGAGATAATGTAGAGCCTTGGAAGGTTGATGCAGAGGTAGCCAGGACTGACGCAGAGGCTGAGTGGGGTAGTGCAGAAGACATAAAGGGCCAAGAGGCTAACGCAGAGGTAGTAGAGGCTAGCAGACCTGACGTTGGGCTGAAGAGACAACACTGAGGGATTTTCATGGGGCATACTAGGACCTGAGAGGTAGATGCAAAGAAGAAAAGGGTGACTTAATCCCTGGAGGGTGATGCAGTCCCTAGAGGGTGATGTAATTCCAGGGAGAAGCTTGGATCAACTTTCGTTGTCCAGCTAAGGAACTGTCAAAGTTGTTTTGGGAACAATCATCTAGTTGCTAATTAGCCAAAATATCTGTCTCTGAGGAGAGGTACTTTTGGCAAGGAAAATCTCTAAAGGGTGAGCCATTTCTGGCACCCTAGTTGTATTCAAAAACTGCATAATAATAAAATACTCATATCTGTTGCACCGATTTTCCTGCATTGGGTTTTTCTGGGGACATTTGTCTAAAAATAACAGTGTCCCTTGTGTGATTGTCTCAGTTATTTTAGTTGCTAATCTGTATATGTGTTAAGGCTGCATTTGTGTTTATTTCAATATTTATATTTATAAATAACTTGTTAATGAAAAGAACAAGTAGGAGATAATAAATCAGATAATGCAATAGGGATTTCTAATGCATAAGACTTATAAATTTCAACATGGGCGTAACAGTCGTTAACACCAAGAAATACACAAAGATGGTTTGTCTAATGTCCAGCGGAGTATTCCAAATAGACGGGACAATAGTGATAAACAATAGAACATATCTTCAACAATATGAGTACTAAAATAGCCGAAGTAGTTAAATTATCTTAGTATAGGTTAAGTACACATGCATTACAAACATTTAAAGAATTGTCTTACAAATAGATACAAAACATGTGTGAAAGCGTGATGGCCTGAGACAAGCTTCTGAATTAAGCAAAAGATCCCAGACACTATGTACACCATACATCACTAGTCCCAATAATGGGAAATTGGAGCCACTCCTTGCTCCTCAATGAACATATTACAGGCTCTCAAGGCTATGTGGGAGGAGCCAAGGTGAAAAGTCCTTTACTCATACAATGAGGGGGTATATATAGCAAAGGGGGTATAACTTAACCTTGTGACTCTTTGACTTCCCTCATGACTATTTGAATTCCTATGACTTTTTGACTTTACATGACTCTTCGATTTCATATGTGGGTCTCTTGGACTTCCACTTTACATTACATTGATTACAGCAAGTGTGGCCCATAGTAGTGATGTGGTCGAGACAAATCATGACACAACTTGACATGACACTACTGACATGTATTGGCTAACTGTGGTGTCCATATTGAGCAGTTGTGCTGCTGAATGATGATATGCTCTCAGTGTAACATGTCTTCACCTTTGCATGACAAAGTCTGCGGGGTCTTCGATCGTCTTGGTCTTTTCTTGATGGTGCATGTGAATGTATCCCTTTCGCTAGCTTGCTTGATGTGCTTCATGTGTTCATTTGACCACGAGCAAGTCTTCTAGCATGCACATATTTGCCATCTCATTCGTCGTCACACCATGTTTCATCAATTTACCTATTCCTACAATCACTCATGATGAGACGACATCAAATCCAAAAATCCCCTAGTCTACCATGATGCATTGTTTTACATTTCGGAATAGGTGACTAGAAGAGGGACAAGACACTGAGACTGTGGGATCACAACACAGGCCGGGATACGGGGCTCTAGAGCACTGTCGAGAGAAACTGCGCATATGTCAATGGGAGACAGATTTTCACAATCCAAGACAGCAGCGATAGTTGTGGGGCAAAACCCAGCTCGAAGGCAGAACTGCGTAATTTCAGAGAGGAAGGCTAGGTGGGTTGTTGAGGAGTTGCTGGGCCAATCTGCACAATTTTTCAAGGGAGCACTAGGTAGATCATCCAACTAGGAAAATTTGAGACCGAGGAGGTGAAATTTATCTGTGGAGGACAATGTGCGAAGTAAGTGGCACTGGCAGAAAAATATGCACAGTTTTCCAGAGGAGCATAAAGTCGGGCTTCAGGAGCTACTGGTCAAAACTACGCAATCTTGGGAGACAGTCTGGGCCCAGACAGTTTTTCCCAATTTCTGAGGTAGTTGCAAAGCGGGGAAGAAGGGCTAGATAAGACAACACTACGCAATTCCTGAGTTGGTTGCAGAGTGGGGAAGAAGGGCTAGTAGGATAGGACAACTCTAGGAAATTCCCATGCTGGTTGTAGAGCTGGAAGGAAGGGCGGGGTAGGACAACTCTACACAATTTTGGAGCTCAGTACAGCCCGGGTTCATAGCTCAAGTTATTTCTTTGGTTGACCAGTGGCAGGCTTGATGGGAGAGCTTTCGGGAAGTGAAAAATGGATCGACTTCTGGGAAAACTTCTGCGCAGTTATGAGAGTCAATCAATTTTCTCATTCCTAGAATTGCACAGAGTAGGCTGCACAGAGGACATCCTCAATCTCTACGTAGTTATGTGCAGTAGCGCAAGGTCACTGAGATCCGATCCGATTTACGGAGGGTTGTATGGTCGAGAGATTTTTTAGGAAAATTGACTGAGTGTGAAAGCAAGTGTACTCATTCAAACACGAAAATGTGATCACACACTTGTCACTCTCAAGAGCCGTATAGGACAACACTTATTTACAAAATAAAATGTCAAGACAACCAAAGCAAAGCAAAGAAAACAAAGAAAAAATAGGAAAGTAAAACAACAAAAACAAAAACAATAAAGTAACAAAGCAACAGTAAGTATGCTATGTACATGGGTGGGGTGCGGCCCTAGATCACTAAAAATAACATTTTAAATCTTGGCCATTGACAGGAAGATTTTCAATCCTCACGTCAAGTGATTGCAAGCGATACGTTTGTTGGCCAAGTTTTTTGTGAAATGTGTATGGACCAATCCATAAAGACTAGAACTTCGTGCGTTTTCCTTTGTGTTCATGGGGTTTATCCCATTTCAAGACTACGTCACCCACAATGAAGCTAGCGTTACCTGCAGACTTATGATTGAACCATATATTGATACGGTTCTGGTGGAATGTAAATTTTTCTTTTGATTTCATCCGTTCTTCCTGTAACTTGTATAATGTGTCCATCCTACACTGAATCAATAAACACAAATTTCCTCGGGATTCTTGGAATAACTGAAGAGCAGGAAAGTAGATACTGGGTGGCAGGATGGCTTCTTTACTATATACAAGGAAGTATGGAGATGTGTTTAGAGAGGTATTGGGTGTAACTCGGTTAGCCCAAAGTGCATTCACCAGGGCAGAATGCTAGTTTCGCTGATCAAAGTAAATGGTCTTTTTGATGATGCAAATATGATTCTTGTTTGTTGACATAGCAAGACCATTTCCCTATAGGTAGTATTTATATGAGTGTTTAAGCACAATACCATATTGCAATGCAAAATCATACAGTTTCAACGAAGTGAAATAAGTTTCATTATCAAAAGCAAGTGAAACAAGAACGCCAAACCTTGAGATGATGTTCTGTTGAAGGAAGCTGATGACTTTCTGGTCATTCATGTGTTTGAGTAGAACTACTTCCGTCCATCGTGTGAAGTAATTTGTAGCAGTCAAAATGTAGTAGTGTCACCTCGATGAATGGGGGGAGATTTCCTCGCTGATGTCTAAGCCCCACTATTGGAATTTGACATCCATTGCAATAGGCTGTAGCAGGGCTGTTGACCTTCGTGTTATGTTGCCACATCGTTGAGAAACCAGGCACTTGTGGGCATAAGCATGTGCATTCTTGAACAATGTGTGCCATTAGAAACCGACTCTCATGATTTTATGTGTAGTTGTGTTACCCATGAAGTGATCTTTGGTTGGTCTATCATGCATGTCATGTAACACTCTCTCTAAATCTTGTGCCTCCAGGCACCTAAGAAAAATCCTGTTGTTGTGCTTTCTGTAAAGTACTCCATGCACCAACTAGTAAGATAAGGCTTTGAGACAAAGTTCCCTTTTTTGTCACATGGAAATGTGAGAGGGCATGGTGTCGTGCTCAAGGTAATGGCACACTTCTTTGTACCAAGATTTGTCATGCAAAGTGGGTTGTGCTCACTTTATATTATACATCTTGATTTCTTGCTCCCAACCAACAAGCTCTTCTTCTTCCTCTTGGGCGTGTATTGCTTCCGCTGGAAGTCTGCAGAGACCATGAACCTTGACATTATGAACTAGATTTATATCGAGATCATACTTTTGAAGACCTATCACCCATTTCGCACGTCTTTAACTCAGTGCTTGTTGAACAAGCACCGCTCTCACTACTGGGTGTGGCACAAAGACTATGTAGTGCTTTTTCAGCAAGCAGGGTCTGAAATGTTTCACCGCCTTGTATACAACATATGCATGTTTCTCTATGGAGGGATAGTTGATGTCAGGTCCCTAAATGCTCATGATCATGAAGGAAATGGGACGTACGTTGCTTAGCTCATCCTTCTGTGTGAGCACTGCAGCGAGTGAATTGTCGGAAGCGAATGTATACAACAAGAAATCTTTGCTAAAATCTGGGCTATACAACATAGGTGCATCTACTATTGTCTGTTTGATACAAGAAAACACATCCTTTTCCTTCTTTCCCTAGTTCTAGACTACATCCTTCTTGATCATATCTTGGATAGGTTTGACAATATGCACATAATTTGAGATGAATTTATGGAGGAAGTTTATCTTTCCCAAGAAGGACTACATAGCTTTGTTATTGACTGGGTGAGGAATCTACGTGATAGTATGAACTCGGTCTGGATCAACCTTGATCCTACTTATAGCGATGATATGCCCAAGGAGGTTCCCCTCAGACACTGTGAATACGCTCTTTTTGGGATTCAAGGATATCCCATACTTTAGACACTGCTCAAAAATATTCTTGAGATGGCGTAGGTGGTCTGGCCGCTTTCTCGAAAATATTGTCACGTTGTCAAGGTAGACAACCACGCTCTGTCTGATGAGCCCACAAAAGGCAATGTCCATAGCATACTGAAAGGTTGTGCCTACATTTACAAGCCCAAATGGCATTCTTCTATAAATGAACGTACCCCACTTGGTAAGGAAAGTAGTTTTGAGTCTATCAGGTTATGCTCCCAGAACCTGGTTATATCCAGAAAACCCATCAAGGAGAGAAAACATTACGGCTCTAGATATTGTCTGCAAGATATGCTCCATAAACGACATGGGGTAGTTGTCTTTGTCCGAGGCCCTGTCAAGATTTCGAAAATCTACGCACAGGCAGATCTCCCCAGACTTCCTCCTTACATGAACTAAATTCGAAACCCATATAGAATGGCAAACCTTGTATATGATCTGAGCATCCAACAACTTAGTCAATTATTTCTATATGACAGATTCAAGTGACGGATGGATTTTTCTAAGTTTCTGCTGAAACTGCTTGACCCCTTCTTTGATTGGAATGACGTGTTGGATTATTCACATTCCATCTGTTTTCAAATCATCGTATGTACACATGAATACATCCCAGTACTTTCTTAATAGGTGGACAAAGGCTTGTCGCTACTCTGGTGTGCAACATGTACCAAGATTTACGAACTTTGGATCTTTTTCTGTTACCAAGTTGATATGTTCGTTCATTAGTGTGCAACTGTGGTTTTTGGTGTCCCTAGGCCTTTTGAAGTTGTTCTACAATTCATATAGTTTCTAAAGTGGAACCACCCTTAGGGATCAAGTTTCATTTGTTTTCATCAGGTGTGTCTTACAGAGACTACTCATGCACGTATTCATAAATGGCCACGTCTTTGAAAACATCTGGATTGGCCATAAAGTGCAGTATATGTTCATCATCATAAAAAACACATAAATTAGTTATGTTAGGATGGATGGATTATACAAAATCTCAATAGTAAATCTATCCCTAAGCAGTGTCATCCTAGTAGCTGCATTTGCCAGAGCATCTGTAGCTGCATTACGCATTCTTGGTACAAATATGATATTAAAATCTTGAAAATTTGAAATAAGATACCATACCTCTTGCTGGTAGCCTTTAAGATGAGGTGAGACATAGTGTATGTTGTTATGTACCTTCTGTACCAAAATATATGAATCACCTACCACTTTAAGCATAGTGACATTGAGGCCGAGAGCTTTGTGCAAACCCAGGATGAGTGCTTCATATTAACCAATTTTATTTGTGCACTCGAACTCCAAGTGGCTTGAGACTAAATTATTTCTTTTCCTTAGGTTGATCAAAGCACACCCAACTCCAGAGCTATCCTCTATTTTTGATCCACCAAAATACAAGGTCAACAAATCATTTGTATAAGGACTCCTTTCCACACTAGCACTGCTAATACTACTACTACTACTGTTACAAAGTACTGTACAAGTTTCATTTTCACCAATTGGGTAAGGAAGGAGACCCAACTGTGTATCTAGTGGGGTGGGGCTTGGCTGCACACGATAGCAACCCAACTGCATTTGCAAAAAGAAATTGTTGAAAAAAAGTTCTGTGAAAGCCAACGGTTCATTCTGACCATCGAAGGGAGTAACATTGTGCTTCATATACCTCTCGGAAAACACTCAAATATGGTTGCTTTTGCCTTGATACGGAAGCCATAAATGTGACCAGTTTGTAGCAAAATATCCTTGCAACTTGTTGGACCAGTCTTTACTGAGAAGTAAGCCATATGCTTCTACTATTTCCACTATCACAATGTTGATGCACTGGTGAACTCATCCATCAGACGATAACTAAATGATCACATCCTAGAGTTCACCAATGTCTGGTACACGTGTTCGATCAAGTTGGATGATCTCTGCAGCTGTACTACTCCATTGTGCATGGATCTTTTAAGAAATGGAGAGTGGCATGACATTGACTGATGTGCTAGAGTCAACCAAATAGTTGTGGACATTGAAGTTGAATATTTTGAAAGATAACAAAAATGGTGGGCAGAGCAAGTTTGCTTCTTCTCTACGAAGTGCATTGAGTACATATGCGAATGATCTGGGAGACATACTTGATCCCTTGCTGGAAGAGGTACATTTTTTGTGGAGGTTTTCCCCATTGTGCGAAACAAAATATCCCGTTGACTCATGAGTTTGGTGAGTTCGTATAGAAAGATGTTCACACGGGTCTTCTTCATGTCTTAAAAAATGTTGTAGTCCAAAGCAGGAAGACTCACTGAGCTGTCTGGGGGAAGACTTGTGTTTGTGTTGTCCAGTTGAGTGTTTTGAAGTGAGCTACTTATGGACATATCTTTCGTTGGAGATGTCTTCTTGGACTTTTTTTGTGTTTTATATGTTGAGGGTACCAGTGGGTCAAATTTTTTGAACATTTGTGTGAATTTATCTTTCGGTACATCAATCACAGTAGGAGCCCCTTGACTTCTTAAGTTATATCGATCATTCTGTTTTGGGGCCTCCTTCTTCATGGTTGTCTTCTTCTGAGTAGTATTTAGACACTGATACATGTTGACCATGTGCCCAGAACTGGGAGCTTCATCAAATGCAGCATCATCTTCATCATATCCATCTTCTGACTGAACCTGCTCACTGGGATTAAGATGACCATTCATTCTTGAATCCACAGGGCCCACAACTTGGTTCCAATATGTACAGGTCTTCTCTGATTACCACGCTTGGTGGAAATCACAGAAGTTATCCTTACCAAGTTGTTCCACTTGGAACACAACATTTGAACTATGCACAAATTTAGTCGGGTGACTACTGCTGCTACCTGATGTCCCATTCTTTCTGTGCACAAAACCAAAAGGTATGCTACTCACTGTTGTCTCATTTTTCCATTTCTTGAGTTCTGCTACTTCAGTTGTCAAGTATTTAAGGAGACGAGTAAGGGTCTCGATTTCACTTATTTCTTTTTCCTTTACCTTACTCACATCAACCTTAGACTTCATGCCCACATATTTTGAGTCCTTTGTTGATTCATCATCCATAATGAGTCCAATCACGCATAGGTATTTCTCCACATCAATTTCCTCTTGGCAATTTTCAAATAACGTTGGCTTCGCAGCTTGCTTGACGAACTGTGCAATACTGGTCGATAATGCAGATGTGTAGTAGTCGACTGTGATGGAGTCATGAAGCTTAGTATCTACAGGGAACTTGTTCAGGATACGGTTAAACCTCTGGTTTAAGTATTTCACTTTCTCTTTCGGCTCCATCTTAAGACTACCCAACTCTTTAAACAACATGGTGGGGGTTTTGTCATCAACAAAATTTTCAAGGAAAGTTATTTTGAACATCCCCTAGTTCTGAATGGAGTTGACAGGAAGGTTGTGGTACCATACAACTGCTCTACCATCCAAGGTACATAGAAATAGGCTACATGCAACATCATCACAACGTACCTCAAGTGTCTCCAAATGTAGGTAGAATGTGTCTAGATGGTCTTACGCCTTCACTACTCTGTCAGGGTCATATTTCATTAACAACTTTTCTATGTGCCTTGGAATCTTGTGCAAGGCACCTTGGAGTTTCAATGGGCCTTATGTCATCCATTTAATATTTTGATCAACCATGTCTTCTTCTTCTTCGTACTCCTTCTCTTCTTCTAAATCAGACTGTTCAACCTTCGTATCTGTTGATTCGTCTTCACCTCCACCTCCTCCACTGCCTTCCCCTCTGCTACCTTCGCCAGAACCTGAGCCCAATAGTGTGTTGTTAACTTCTTCTCCTTGTAAGAAAACAGGAGGTTCCTCTTCATTCTCAATAGTTTCAGCCATCTCTTCAAGAGTGGCGCGGATTACTTCTTCAACAGATGAGACTACCACTCTTGTGGGTGTAGTATTTTTCTTCATCTACGAAAAGGGAAGGTTATGTACTCATGGGATCAATCCAATAGCTTTGAAAAATATACGAGTGAGGGGATGGACTGAGTGAAGGTGATGATATGATATTTATTGTTCGGGTCTGGGAGGTGAGGAGTAACCAACTTCAGATTTGTGCATGGGAGAGACGGAGTTTGTGTTACTACCTTGACCAAATGATATATGTGTTGGGTTGAGAGGGCATTCAGCCATAAACAGTTGGTGTCCCTCCTTCTAGCGCTAGAAATGTTGACAGTGTTGGACCCACCAACATTTAGGGTATCTCCTCAATATGAAGTCTCATCTAGACCTCACACCATTTGGTGTAGGAGTCCCATCTAGTACAATGGACCGGTTGCCATTCTCTTAGAGATTTTCCTTAGCTCTTGTTGTTCATCACATGACAATGTTGTGCTTGTAACTTCAAGAAAGCAAGTTAAGCATGCCTAGTGAGTGCTTAATGTAACTCTGTGTCTGAGTTCTCTTATTGTCAAAAGGGGGAGGTAAAAGTGAGCCTCTTGATGAGAGGGAATAGTCCCAACCTAGGAAGAAACACCGTCCAGTGGAATAGTATACATGGGGATGATGGTCGCTAACACCAAGAAATACACAAATATGGCATGTCAAATGTCCGGTAGAGTAGTCCACACAGGCAGGACAACAAAGACAAAAAATACAACACATCTTCAACAATATGAGTACTAAAATAACTGAAGTAGTTCAACTATATTAGTACAGGTTAAACACACATGCATTACATACATTTAAAGAATAGTCTTACAAATGGATAAAAAACATGCGTGAAAATGTGCTGGCTTGAGACAGGCTTCTGAATTAAGCAAAATATCCAAGACACATATGTACACCATGCATCAGTAGTCCCAATAGTGGGACATTGGAGTCACTCCTCGCTCCTCAAAGAACAAATTACAGACTCTCAAGGCTATGTGGGAGGAGCAAAGGTGAAAAATCCTTTGTTCATACAATGAGGGGGTATATATAGCCAAGGGGGTATAACTGACCCTTGTGACTCTTCAACTTCCCTCATGATTGCTTGACTTCCTATGACTTTTTGAATTTACATGACTCTTTGATTTCATATGTGGGTCTCTTGGATTTCCACTTTACATTACATTGATTTCAACAAGTGTGGCCCATGGTAGTGATGTGGCCGGGACAACTCACGACACAACTCGACATGAAAGTGTTAACATGTACTGGCTGAATGTGGTGTCTGTGTTGAAATGTTCTATTGTTGAGTGATGATATGCTCTAAGTGTAACATGTCTTCAGCTCTGCATGGCAAAGTGTGTGGGGTTTTCAATGGTCTTGTTCTTTTCTTGATGGTGGATGTGAAGGTGTCTCTTTCACTTGCTTGCTTGATGTGCTTCATGTGTTCATTCGTACACGAGCAAGTCTTATAGAATGCACCTCTTTTCCATCCCATTCATTGTCATGCCGTGTTTCATTGATGTACCTGTTCTTCCAATCACTCATAAGAGACGACATCAAAGCCAAAAATCCCCTAATCAACTTTGATGCATTGTTTTCCATTTCGGTGCAAGTGATCAGGAGAGGGACAAGGTACTGAGATTGTGGGAGCACAACACAGGCCGGGATGCAGGCTTCGAAGCACTGTCCAGAGAAAGTGCATAGACATCACTAGGAGTAAAAATTTCACAATCCGAGATAGCTGTGGGGAAAAACCCATCTCAGAGGCAGAATTGCACAGTTTGTGAGAGGAAGGGCAAGCGGGGTGTCAGGGAGTTGTTGGGCCAATCTACGCAATTTTTCAAGGGAGCACTTAGCAGGTCATCCAGCTGGGATCTGTGCAATTTCTTTAGGGAGGATAGTGCAGGTAGCAAGAGGCACTGGGAAAAAAATCTACGCAGTTTTCCAGAGGAGCACAAAGTCGGGTTGCGGGATCTGATGGTCAAAATTGTGCAATCCTGAGAGACAGCCCAGGCTCATACAGTTCTGCGCAGTTTTTGATCTGGTTGCAAAGTGGGGAAGAAGGGCTGGTAGGACAAGACAACTCTACGCAATTCCTGGCCTGGTTGCAGAGCAAGAATGAAGGGCAAGGTAGGATAGCTTTGTGAAATTTGGGATATCAGTACAGCCCTAGGCCACAACCCAAGTTCTTTCTCTGGTTGACCAGCGAGAGGCTTGATGGGAGATCTTGGGGGAAGTGCAAAGTGGGTCGGCTTCTGGAACAACTTCTATGCAGTTCTAGGAGTCATTCAACTAGCTCATTCCCATAATTTCACAAAAGCAGGCTGCTTGGAGGAAAACCTTAAGATCTCCACAGTAGTGCAAGGTCACTGAGATCGGGTCACACCATGTTTCATCGTCATGCCATGTTTCATTGATGTACCTGTTCTTCTAATCACTCATAAGGAGACGACATCAAATCCAAAATCCCCTAATCAACTTTGATGCATTATTTTCCATTTTGGTGCAAGTGATCGGGAGAGGGACAAGGCACTGAGACTGTGAGGGCACAACACAGGCCGGGATGCGGGGCTTTGGAGCACTGTTGGGAGAAAATGCATAGATGTCACTGGGAGAAAAAAATTCACAATCCAAGACAGTTGTGGAGAAAAACCTAGCTCGAAGGCACAACTGCACAGTTTGTGAGAGGAAGGGCAGGCAGGGTGTCAGGGAGTTGTTGGGTCAATCTGCGCAATTTTTCAAGGGAGCACTAGGCAGATCATCCAGTTGGGATCTACACAATTTCTTCAAGGAGGATAGTGCGGGCAGCAAGAGGCATTGGAAAGAAAATCTATGCAATTTCCCAGAGGAGCGCAAAGTCGGGCTATGGGATCTGATGGTCAAAACTGCGCAATCCTGAGATATAGTCCAGGCCTATACAGTTCTCCACAATTTCTGATCTAGTTGCAGAGCGGGTAAGAAGGGCTAGTGGGACAAGACAACTCTATGCAATTCCTAGGATGGTTGCAAAGCGAGAACAAAGGGCAGGGTAGGATAGCTCTGTGAAGTTTGGGAGCTTAGTATAGCCTGAGGCCATAGGTCAAGTTCTTTCTCTAGTTAACCAACGAGAGGCTTAATGGGAGATCTTGCGAGAAGTGCAAAGTGTATCGGCTTCTAGAAAAACTTCTACGCAGTTTTGGGAGCTATTCAGCTAGCTCATTCCCAGAATTTCACAATAGCAGGTTGCCCGGAGAATAGCCTTAAGATCTGCACAGGATTGCAAGGTCACTGAGATTGGGTCTGGTTGACGGAGCACTATTTGGTTGAAACATTTTTCAGGAAAATTGGCTAAGTGTGAAAGCAAGTGCACTCATGCAAACACGATAATGTGATCACACACTTAGCATGACTCGATGACAAGACACCTCAAACCAACAAGACAACATGTGTTTAGTGAGACTAAATTGAAGGCTGAGAGCGACAAGTGCGACAATTGAAAAATGTCTTCAAACGACCGTGACGACACTTGTGCGATAATGTTTACAACTTAGTGTGTGAGTGTGACCGATGTTGACAGAGAAAAAACAACTCATACACACAAAGACAGATCTTCAAAATTCCAGAAAAAACTCGCAAGCATGACATAGCGATCAACATGCCAAAAGACGATCAGTGGTCAATCAAGTGAAGAGGGTGTGAAAACTCAACAAGAGCGCATGCGATGAGCCCAAGTGGTTACGACCATCAAGGAAAAAACCAAGGAAGGCTTCAAAATTTGGATGCACGCAAACATTTTGAAAGGTATTATAGCCACTACAACAAATTTGTAAAGTAAAAATCAAATACAAAAAGTACTAATATTAGATTTCAAAAGTGAAAAATTAGATTCCTAAATATCCAATATTTGTTTTCAAAAGTACAAAATCATATTAAATAGATACGAACAATTATAACAATGTGAATGACACACATTTGTTAGATTAATTATGTCCTTACTTTATAAACCTATTGGTGTCAATGATGTAGATGTATGGTAAAAACACTAAACTTAGATTGTTAAATATTGCAATCAGTTATTATTCTTAATATTTTTTATGTGTAGCATCATTATTAACCTAATGAAGTTTCATAGTTTTATATCACTTGTGTGATTAATTTAATAGTAATTATAGATAAAGTGTAATCAACTTTATAAGTTTTGAATGATATATGTTAAAGGTGATTGACATTTTTACACCTCCTCTGCGCTTGACATTTGTGCACCATATTTACGCCGAAGTTCCAGGGCGCTTACAGACAGACTCGTCGATTTGCATAGGCCTCCTGTTTGAGTAGGTCGTGGCTCCGTTAGTTAATATCAACAGTTTAAAATCTCAACAAATTAAATGAACGCCCTAAGCCATGGGGTGTTAAAGTTTTTGCGATCAAGGAAACCAACTGAAGATATGGTATGGATTATACGTTTTGCATTTTAGTTAGTAGAATATGACTTTAGCTACCACTACTAGTACAGTATGGTTTTTTCTCTATAAACTATAGACTAAATTACAATAAGGGAATTGAACATTAGGTTTTTTAGTTTTCATGATTTAATATCATTTTAATCACTAATTAAATTGTATTTTAAACATCAATTTAATTATTTTAAAATTTAAAATTTATTTATAAATATTTTTCTAAATATCATTTATATTTTTAATTTTTTCTTAAACATTCTACATATTTTTATTATAAATATTTTTTCAAATATCATTTATAATTTTATTTTTTTTTATTTATTTTTTTTCTAAACATTATACAGGTTTTATTCTCATATTTTATGCATATTTAATTCAAGTGAAAATTTGAAGATTCTCTTTAAAACTTATTATTCTATTTTTTTCCCTCAAAATCTCCTTAAATTTTAATATAACTTTTAAAAATATCTCTCACTCACACACACACATATATATAACCTTTAAAATAAATAAATAAAATAAATAAATAAATAAATAAATAATTATTATTTTTAATTTAATAGTAGAAAAAATGAATATTAATAAAAATCGTCAAATTAATATAAATAACAGTAAGGGAGTTTTACCACCAACCGTTTCGAATCCCAAATGGGATCCATCATCTTTCTCTTAACCCTGATGATGGATCCATTTGGGATTCGAAACGTTGGTTGTAAAAACTCCCTTACTGTGGATTCTCCGATCAATAACTCAAAAAGCACAAACCACAGATCTCTAAAATCTAATATAATAACAATTTTACTTATATTATTATTATGAATTTAATATTTTAATTTTTTTAAAACATGTGTATCATATCATAAAATCTCTTCATCATTAATTATTATTTATTAATATCACAAGCTATTTTATTATATAAAATAATTCAATTTGATTATTTCATATTATAATTAGATGCATTCAATAATTTACTATTAAAACATTTTTAGTATGGAGTATATAAAATTGTCAAAATAAAATTAAAGATGTGTAAGAAAAATTTGGAGGAATTTTCTTATTGAATAAGGCGGTCAATTTATTATTTATAAAAAATGAAAAATAATTTAACTTCATTATTTGTAAAAATAAACCAATTTTATATATTTTAATAAAGAATTTGACTATTATATTGAAAATAATAATTCATTCTTCAAGAACTCATTCTTCTTGAAAAATATTTAGCTATTTCTTATTTTTAAAAATTAAAATAAAATTCCACTCATATTGATTAGTTATTCCTTATTTTAAAAAATTATAACAATATTTCATACTTATTGACTAGTTAACTTTGTTTGGGAAAAATTAATAATTTATTCATTTTAATTAAGAATTATACAATATATATATATATATATATATATATATATATATATATATATATATATAAACCATACCTTAGTTAGAATACCCTAATAGAAACATTTCTATCTAGTGTTTAGCAACTGGTAAGAACTTCTCATGAACAATTATTTATATTAGTAGAATATATTGGCAAATATAAAAAAATATTATATTTATGTATTTTATATTTTATAAAGCAGCTTAACTTAATAATATTGTTATTTTTATCAACTAATTTTTTTCGATTACTTTTGTAATGGTAAGTGTTGTTGACCAACATTCAAAATTTTTATTCAATTATTTTTTAAGTCTGATAAACCCCTTTTGATTGAAGAGGGTGCCAAACTCTATATGATAGGAGTTTTACAACTAGAAAACCCTCAACTATGAATTTGCAAGTGAGTAGTATATATTTTGTAGTCACTAAAGAGTTAGACCTTGCTTCATCCACATAGATCTCATTAACATCAACGGCCAGTAATCACAACTTCTCTGCATTACCATAGAACCAATGGTGTTGCATTAACACGACCCACACCTCAAAAATATTTGGACATCCTCTTTAACATGAGTCATCACTTGGGGCAAGAACTCCAAAATTACGTTAAACCTTCAACCCAACCCAACGAGCTAGATTCATAGTTAGTACTATATGATATAGTGCTTTATTACATTAGTTCAATAAACAATTATTAGGTATTCTTGTTTTACACTACTAGCTTAGGTACACTACAAGGATGATCTTGTTCTCTAAGTATCAATAATATCAGGATGCAACTGCAAATGAAGAGGGAGACCAAGATTTTGATGATGAGGAGGAAGAGATTCATGCATGTAGTTTAGTGTTTTTTTTTTGTCTCACATTATGGGTAGTGCAATATCCAATTATTGCGGTTGTTGTATTCTATTTTCCATGCTTTGTTTTTCTTGTATAAATGGGTAACTCATAGAACAATATAATAGATTTTAGGGAAATTTCTCTAGTTTTTTAATCTTGTGATACATATTTTACTCTTCATGTTTCTATTCATTATATTTTATGATTTACCTCTTGAGTTATTGGCCTTGACCTTATTTTGCAACAAGATGAGCATATATTGATTGATACGAGCTTTCGTATAACTATCAATAATAACTGACCAGAGTTCTGAATTGTGGAAAGTTATAACAAAATATATTACCCAAAAGTTAAATTGAATTAAATTTTTTTGACTCTGATCCAAAGCATAATGGAATGTCGAACTATGATCCTTGAGTTATAATGTTATGTTGGGAGTGATGTTTGTAATAATTCCACAAAAATATGAGGGAAAGAAATTGCAGATCTTCTGTATAACTTGTATGCAAGTTGGGCTTCCAATTAAGAAAATCATTCATTTACACTGTGTTCATATAATTATAATGTCATCCAATTCCCGCACTTGATGTGTTGAATGTCACCTACCTCGAGGAAATAGTCTCCAAATTCGTGAAACAATATTTTCACAACCCTATTCTTTGTGTAGAATGCCCCCTCAACTCCATCACCATGTTGAATGTGAACATCAACATCCAAAACATAGTGATATCTAGATGCCTCACAATTCATCGCATGATGAAGAATCCAAACCTAGTTAATTGCAATGTCATAAAATTTATGATTGAGTTCACAACAACTCCAACATTTCCCATATTTTGCATACATATCTATTAAAATAACCTCCAAAAAATCGTCTTATCAGATCCCAACAAAACAAACCTGAGATATGATGCATAACTTTTCACCTTCCAAGGTGGACCTTGCTACCTTCCAATACCAACTAACCCTACCCATAACAAACACCAAACAAGGAACAAACCTCCAAATCCAGCCCTAAGATGATACATAATAATGCCCAAATTCAAAATACAAAACTTCTTCAAATCAAGAGTTAAATTATGGCATACACATTCCTATATAAAACAAATTGAGTTGGTTCAATTTCAAATCTACATAACACAAAGGTTAGCTCTTACCAGGGTTATCTCAAGTCAGCCCACCTATTGTTTCGAATCAAATCAAACATAAACCAACGTCATTCATGCTAGATCTATTTATAAGTCGGTTCAAACCTTTTCAAATTTTGTTGCATATGTATATATAAACCTAAATCTTGTTCCAAAAAGTCATATATATATGTCTTTTGGTTTGCAATCTACACACCTTTTAAAAAACAATAGTATGGACATTACAGATAGAAAATACACTAACTCATGAAATGCAAAAAGTTTATTACAGGGCTTGTTTAAGGTACTTCAGTCCCATATTAAATGACAAATATGGTTTGTAGTAAAAACTTTTTTCATGGTCATAACCTTATAGATCAAACCCTAATGTACTGAAATTTGCTAAATAAAAGCATACCACATACATGTCTAATTGAATTTTTTATAATAAAATAAAAAATACACTTAAAAAATTAAATTAAATATATTAATTATTTTTTTACTGATTATAAAACTCCAAATACAATTTTTCCAATTTAACAAATCTATTGACCTCTCTTTGCACCTTTTGAAGTAATTTCTAGTTTCACACATGGTCAACCAAGTTTGAAATCGACAGTAGTTCGTTTGGGACAAAGTTTTAAATATATTGGTGGTAACCAAAACCAATAACAAACCTTCCAATTTAAACTAGGTTGGCGAAAATCGAACCCTCCTACGTTATAACTACCAAACCCCAACCCAATATGGTCATATAAAATGGTTGGCGGTTTGACTATGCCACGGGGATAACCATTACGTTGACAGTTTTACAAACAACAGGACAGGCAACGATCAAGGAAAAAACAACGGTTATAATCGTATGTTAAAAAATGGAACGACGAATTAAATATTTTTGTTAGATAACCCATGGTTATATATGTTATGATAACAATGGTTGTTGAGTTATAACAATCAACCAAAATGGGGGAGGCCCGTGACCCCGAGACCTCCGCACGACCAATGACCGCATGCACCATGTGCCACCATTTTGCCAGTGGGGTTGGACATTGATTTATCCTCCCATTACAATATATTTAATCATGCCTTTTCATTCTAGTGGTCAACAGAGTTGTGAGGTCGAGAACAAGAACCGAGAGGAGCCGCGGAACCCAGAGAGATGGAACTGTGATAGTGCAAAACCCTGACATGGTGGAATCAAGAGGCGGAATCCTGTGACACATTTTTCGAGATATGAATATTCTTATGCAAAATCTGTGGAAGAATATGAAAAATTCTCTAACGGGTCAGAAATGTCAATGTCAGAATGGGGTCAAATTTATACTCTTTTTAACTAAAATTTCACATAGAAATAATGCAGTCAGTTTTTGCAGATCTTAGGGGTCATGGAAGAAACCCACCTTTTTCATTAATTGTTGGGCATGAAGTTTGAGGCAACAATGCACCTTTTTAAAGTAGGTCATGTTTATAGTAAAAAGTGTCAGGGGGACAAGATGAACCTGCGAGTGTTGTGAATGTTGTGTTTTGAGCAGTTGAGTTTCAAGTCACTCCCAATATTGGAGTTATAATGATTTAGTTTTCCATGTACTTGCCTTTCTTTTTGATGGTATGAAAGAATCGACCTCCACACTATTGAAGCAGAGCCTAGAGATGCAGTCCACATTAGACGAACTATGTTATCAAACATTGTGTGCATTGCCTTTATAGTCTCCTTTATGTTACTTCTTCTTTAAACATTTGCACATATGGCTTTTACCTGCTCTTCCATACAATTCTGAAAACATCATAGGAGAAAAGATCTTGGATAATGTTGGTATCAGAGGATTACCAAACCAATTGGTGTGCTTTAACACATAAGAAAGCATGAATATCTATACTAGGGTAAACATAATGTTCTTTTGGAAATGTAGTTGATATCTCACTAAAATATAGTAATTTCCATTTAGTACTCTACCTATCATACTTAGGAGAAAATAATGCAATCTTTCTCCTTCTAAATTATTGTAATCCATTGGATAAAAAAACCACCATAAATATAACTTATATATTATTGAAGATAATGTTATTTTCCATATTCTGTTTTCTTACACTAAATTCAAATTAATTGTAAAACTATGTTGAATCATCTATCCAAATCAATATATTACACTATTTTTTAATATTATATAGTTGATAATTAATGATATTATTATCTTGTACTCATTCTTTTATAAAAAATTGTCATCATAGGAAAATTTTGTTAAATATTTCATTTTAATGTAAATATATAAATTATAATATATCTAAAAGAACATGTTTTAATTAAATATTCCATTCAATTATTATATATTATGTTTCAAAACCAAAATACATCACACATATACAATGCTTATGAAATCTAGTAGATTCTTAACTATGAGGTTGTTGTTGAGAGAATCTCTCAACAAACTACAATAAAATGAAACCAACTATGTTATTGTAAGTGTTATTTCTAACACCCTCCCTTAACACTTACATTATAAATATCAATACAAAAAATCACAAATTATAGTAGTGAAGTTACCACACACACACACACACACACACACATATATATATGTTTGGTTTGGTTATCATTAACACTTACACCCACATTGGAATCTCCCAAATTTCCATCATTCTTCACCACAACTTTGAGCTTACCACTTGACCCATTTAAGATACAACTACCTCTAACCATCATTGACATATTTATAAGATTGGCGCTTCTTAACATACCTTTTTTTATACCATGCTACAAAACCAATCCTGATGCTAAACAATTCTATTGACAAACTCCCATCTGACAAAGACATATCATGCTACATTTGCTATTTACTTAGCAAATTCGTATGAATATTGAATGTTTTCAATAGTAGATCTTACAAAGTGACTTGTCTAACGCACAAGGATTTCATACTATAACTAGTAAATATGTTTCTTGGGTCACTGCATCCTCCAAGAACTACAAATTGTAATAGTATGTAGACATAATCAAACCAATGATGTGTGCAAGGATTTCTAAGCACCAAGAACCACCGATTTAGATTATGTTACATTGTTCAATGATTGTTTTGCACTTTTTACAAACATAATTACATAATGGGAAACATACAGCTTAACAAAGCAGTCAACAAAACAAGATTACTCATTTTGTCCATAACCTTCACGAATGTTAATATGGTTATTTCTACTCATGGATCCAAACATATAAGAATCACCATAATACAATAGTTTTTATGCTAACAAATTAAAGGGTAGGTATGTTATTACAAAAGAGGATTGTCTAAAAATTCCAATTTTTTTCTAATCTTATATATGTGCATTTAGATGCTCCACCTAAACATCACACACTTATACACTTTGAAAAAAAATTATTACCTATTCTCTCATGGTGGTATGATTTGCACAAAAAGTATAACACACCCTCTATCAACATCCCTATCAAGTTAACTTAGGAATCCAATAAGCTCTGTACCATACACAACCCTCGGTCTCTCCATGCCATGGTTATGCCCATCCATGACCACATACATAAAAAACTCTCCATGCACAATGATATAATTTCTAGCAACAGAGACAAAGATCTATGCCTCCATAAATAATAGGAGAGGGGAAGCTACTGCTAGGAAGAGGATGAGGCTACGCCAAACATTGACGTTGATTGTTTTCATTTCTCCACTCCGTGAATTGGTTGAAAGGCCAATAGTAAGAGAAATCTCAGTGATAGATGGTTGACTAACCGAAGAAGTAGGGAAATTTCATGACCTTAAATATCTACTACCTAAAATGACTGTAGAGAGAAATAGATAGCACAAATCCCTCCATCTACCCATGGTTTGACTTGGTTTTAGATTTCATTGAAAAGGGCGATATATCCAACAATAAAATTCTTTTACACATTGATTGAGGCCCATACACTATGTTGTTGGGTAAATAAACACTACCATAGAGAATCAATGGCCACAAAAAATATACAAATTCAACAATCACTCACCAAAACATTGTCCATCCACGAATTTGGCAACATCATAATCAAAGGTTATTTCTCAAAAAATTACTATGGCTCTCTCATTGCAGAGAAATAAACACACGCTATTAACGAAAAAGAAAAAACTGAATGAGCACTCTCTGTCACCTCACACTCAAGAACCAAACAAACAACTCACATAAGCTAACATGAAATTTCACACTTGTAAGCTAATCTAATCTACATTTGTACTTGATCACTATCATGGATATACATCTTTTTAGCCCCCCTCTAAGGGATTTAATCCATAATTGGCTTTGATATCATGACAGAAAAATAGAATTGCACACCACACAAAAACTATTGATATATTATGTTTCAAAACCAAAATACATCACAAATATATAGTGATTATGAGATCTAACAAGTTCTATACTAGAAGATTGAGGGAATCTCTCAACAAACTTCAACAAACCCAAACCAACTATACTATTGTAAACATTATTTCTAACATCTATATATATATAGAAATAATCAATTTGTTTCTCTCTTGTTTTTTAAGAAGATCATTTTTATTGTTCCCTCACTACTTTCATATTTCATAAAATATATATGTATTAACAAATTTTTCAAATCTACAATGAAGTGTCTTTACTGATATGAATAAAAAAACCTTTCAAAATATTTAGAAATATAAAGGTTATGACAATTCAGGGTTTCCTTAAGATTGCACACTGGTATTATTTCAAAAGATGGGACATTTTATCGAAAATAAACTAAATGTCTTCATATGAATAAAAGAACCTTTAACAATATTTAAAAATCGAAAGGTTACACATTTCAAGATTTCTTTCAGATTGTGCACTAGCATTATTTCGAAAAATGGGACATTTATCGGATAGAAATGTACCATTGTTGCTAGTCGCAACATTTATATTTGTACAAAGAATCAAATTCCTTGAAAAAGTGTTTGTACACTTGCTATATTTTTTGTGTGGTGAATTTTAGGTTTCAAATGATTCAATTGAGTGAAAAACATAAACAATTTCCAATATATTATAATATTGATTATGATAGATATGGTCTATATTGGAATTGGGGTGCATGAATTTTGATTCTTTAAAATATCACAAATTATGGATGGTTTTGATTTACTAAAGTAAAAATATTCTTCATCTTATACATGATCTAATGGATGAGATTAAGTGTTTACAAACCGTTTTTCAATTTCAAACCTCTACTCATACCTTGGCTTTATAAATTCTTATGCTTAAAAATGGAAAATAATTATTTAAATAATTACATTGGTCTTGACTTTACAAATTCTTATCATTACAAGAAGATTGTTGTTGAGGGAATCTCTCAACAAACTTCAACAAACCCAAACCAACTATACTATTGTAAACATTATTTCTAACATCTATATATATATATAATACTCTCTAATATTTTTAATGTATATATAGATATTAATATATAATATATATAAATATATATAATATAATATATTGGTGGAAATAATCAATTTGTTTCTCTCTAGCTGTTTTTAAAAGAAGAATCATTTTTATCTGTTCCTACTACTTTCATATTCCCTATAAAATATAGATGTATTAATAAATTTTCAAATCTACAGTGAAGTGTCTTTACTGATATGAATAAAAAAACCTTTCAAAATATTTAGAAATATAAAGGTTATGACAATTCAGGGTTTCCTTAAGATTGCACACTGGTATTATTTATAAAGATGGGACATTTTATCGAAAAGAATCTAAATGTGTTCATATGAATAAAAGAACCTTTAACAATATTTAATAATCAAAAGGTTACACATTTAAGGATTTCTTTCAGATTGTGCATTAGCATTATTTTGAAAAATGGGACATTTATCGGATAGAAATGTACCATTGTTGCTAGTCGCAACATTTATATCTGTACAAAGAATCAAATTCCTTGAAAAAGTGTTTGTACACTTGCTATATTTTTTGTGAGTGAATTTTAGGTTTCAAATGCTTCAATTGAGTGAAAAACATAAACAATTTCCAATATATTATAATATTGATTATGATAGATATGGTCTATATTGGAATTGGGGTGCATGAATTTTGATTCTTTAAAATATCACAAATTATGGATGGTTTTGATTTACTAATGTAAAAATATTCTTCATCTTATACATGATTTAATGGATGAGATTAAGTATTTACAAACCGTTTTTCAATTTCAAACCTCTACTCATACCTTGGCTTTATAAATTCTTATGCTTACAAATGGAAAATAATTATTTAAATAATTACATTGGTCTTGACTTTACAAATTCTCATCATTACAAGAAGATTGTTGTTGAGGGAATCTCTCAACAAACTTCAACAAACCCAAACCAACTATACTATTGTAACATATTGTCTAACATTTATATATATATAAATACACTATCTTATATTAAAATATATATGATATAGCAAAAGAAATATATGTACAAATAGATAAATCTTATGCTTACAAAAATTTGGTAAAAAAAATAAAATTATTAAAATTTCTGGTCTTTGACTTATGAATTCTATCATTAACAGATTGTTGTAAAAGGAACTCTCAACAAACTTCAACAATCCCAAACCACTATTACTTTGTAAAATTATTTCTAATCTATATATATATATTATACCACACACATTATCTCTAATATCTTTAAATATATATTATCTATCTAATATATATATTATTTTATATTATAATATAACCATTTGTTTCTCTCTTGTTTTAAGAAGATCAATTTTTATTGCTCCACTACTTTCATATTTTATAAAATATATATGTTTTAATAAAATTTTCAAATCTACAGTGAAGTGTCTTTACTGATATGAATAAAAAAAACCTTTCAAAATATTTAGAAATATAAAGGTTATGACAATTCAGGGTTTCTTTAAGATTGCACACTGGTATTATTTCGAAAGATGGGACATTTTATCGAAAAGAAACTAGATGTCTTCATATGAATAAAAGAACTTTTAACAATATTTAAAAATCGAAAGGTTACACATTTAAGGATTTCTTTCAGATTGTGCACTAGCATTATTTCGAAAAATGGGACATTTATCGGATAGAAATGTACCATTGTTGCTAGTCGCAACATTTATATTTGTACAAAGAATCAAATTCCCTGAAAAAGTGTTTGTACACTTGCTATATTTTTTGTGTGGTGAATTTTAGGTTTCAAATGATTCAATTGAGTGA
The DNA here is from genome assembly GCA_000404065.3 of Pinus taeda. NCBI lineage: Eukaryota > Viridiplantae > Streptophyta > Pinopsida > Pinales > Pinaceae > Pinus > Pinus taeda. The sequence goes on along the minus strand of APFE031526337.1, from coordinate 196,137 downwards.
AAAACATAAACAATTTCCTATATATTATAATATTGATTATGATAGATATGGTCTATATTGGAATTGGGGTGTATGAATTTTGATTCTTTAAAATATCACAAATTATGGATGGTTTTGATTTACTAATGTAAAAATATTCTTCATCTTATACATGATCTAATGGATGAGATTAAGTGCTTACAAACCGTTTTTCAATTTCAAACCTCTACTCATACCTTGGCTTTATAAATTCTTATGCTTACAAATGGAAAATAATTATTTAAATAATTACATTGGTCTTGACTTTACAAATTCTTATCATTACAAATGGAAAATAATTATTGCCTACAATGATGCAAGAACCATGCTTACATTTTTTTAAAAACGCTACCCTGCAACATATGTTTCTTCTAATAAATCTTAGGTGAATTGTGATCCATAATTGTGTGACCTTCATCCTATGTGGAGACACCTTTAACTTGCTTCAATTACAGAAGAAAATCAAGGGACAACTTCACATAATCAAAAGAGGAGGAGGGAGGAAACACTAACTGTGTCCGTGGTTCAATTATTCAAGAAAGGGATATTGTAATTAGAACATTGGTTTCAAATCTTGTGCATCCACTCTCAATGGGTTTAGTATTCACGTGTCTCACTTAAACTCCGTCTTGGGTTAATCGTTTAACAACTTGTTTGATTATAGTCAATATAAAACTTATTCTAAGAGATATTATAGAATTCCCAATTTATTTAGAGAAATCATTTTTGTCTAAAACTTCAATGTAAATCCAAACACTTCATATAACATCATGTTGCTAAGAGAAATGCAACGATGATGGGTGGAGCATTTTGGAAGAGAATTAGCAAAGGTTGCATTTTATTTCCTTCCAGCAAGTTACAGTTGCAGGGGCATTAGTATGGTATTATATATCTTATGTATATAGCATTTGATAAATATAGTTTTCCCATATGTTAAGGTTGGATGATAGAGGTTATGGTTGAATTCAATACATGTTAAGGTTGGAGTAAAGATTTGTAAAGAGATTTTCAACATTAGTTTCCACCGTGATATTTGTGAATACGGATTTATGATTTTATTTTAATTTAATTTAACTTGTTTTTTAATATGGTGATTACATTAGTATAATTAATTCATGTATTTTATAATTTATTTATATAGTTTTTGATAAATTCTAGAGGTTGGATAATACAATATTATGGTTTAATTCAAAACCATTTTACATATTATTTGACAAATTCGTAAAACAATGTGGACCATTGGTATATATAAGTCTATCTGTGTATATCAACCACATTTATTAATGTAGTTGTGTTAGTCGTAGTCAAACCAATAACAATATTTGTCTAATGGGTGAAAACATGGAGTTGGGTTACACTTTTTGGCAAAAGAGGGCATGTTTGGATGGAAAAATCAATGGCTCGATTGAGCCATTTAAACGCTCGATCAAGCTCCTTGGGCACCAAAATGGTAGAATGATCAAGGGTTAAAAATAAACCCTTGATCGAGATATAACGTTTGATTGAGCTTTAGGGATCGATTGAGCTTTAAGGCTCAATCAAGCATTAAGGCTCCATTGAGCCCTATGGCTCGATCAAGCCCTTTTTTTTAAACATATATTGCTTTTGCGATTTGCGCACATAGACTGTGGGAGCTCGATTGATAGTTCAAGAGTAGCTCGATTGAGCAATGGAGTGTTCAAATCAATCTCGCCAACCACCCCACCAATATCATAGAGGTTCAAACTAAGGTAGGTACTCTATCCTTTGTCTTGTTTTTTTTTTTTGCAAAACGTAACATATTAATTTAAAAAGAAAAACAACCATGTACAAAAACCATGAAAACCAATTAATTAAAAAAAAAACATACAAAACTACAAAAACCACAAAAAACAACCTTGAAAAAACTTAGAAAATCACAAAAACAACGAAGAAAACACAAAAAAAAAGCCTTAAAAACAACTTAGAAAACCACACAATCAACTTAGAAAACCATCAAAAAAACCCTTCAAAACAACCTAGAAAACACTTTGAAACCACAAAAAAACTATTATTTAGGTTTTAAATATGTTTCTTACTTGTGATGTTTTCTGTATTAAATGCATATTTTCTTATTTTGAATGGTAGTTTAAAATATTTTTTCCTAATTATTTTAGGTTTTAAAGTTTTTTTTTAGGAATTTTGTGAAATAAATTTTCATTTTTTAAATTTTTTGTTATTAAAATTGCATTTTAAATATCTAGCAAATTTAACCAAAAATATACCCCCAAAAACTCAAAAACAAAAATGATGAAACTATAACCAATAAATAAGTAAATTTGGAGCTTGAGATTAACATGATGAATATGGTTGCTCATAGTGAATCTCTATTTATAAAATAAGAAATTTTACTTTATTTTATTATTTTAATTTTTTTTGTAACCTTAGTTAGACTACATCTTCCTCATGTCCAATATATCACCCCGTTGGGGCTGAGAAATTGAACCAATGACTTCACAAAATGAGCGCCTAACAAAGCCTCGGTCACCATTTATCAAAAGACCTCGTAGACTTTTATTATTTTAAATTTAAATATAATTTATATGCTAAATATTTTTTTAATAATAAATATAGTATGATTCTAGTTTTAAAAAATAAAATATTAATCAAGTTAAAAAAAAAAAAAAAAAAACAGAAAACAAAAAACTATATAATATCAATGTCATTGTATATATAATTATAACATTTTACATAACATATATATATAACTATATAATATAACATATAACTTTATTTTAATTATAACATCACCAAGGTATATATGATAGTTCCTATATATAAAACATATAACATAACATAGTTTTTATAGCTATTTTAACATAATATAATATATATATAGTAACCCACTCATATACCATTGCATGGACAACTTTTTTAAGTATTTCAATCGATTTCTAATCTCAAAGTTCACTGAAAAAATACAAATATGATTGAAATAAGTTTTATTCAATTTTAATATTAAAATATGTCATGTAAACAACAATTAGGTTTTATTTGAAGAATAAAGGCCCAAATGAAGATCACAACTGTTTGAAGGCGACTTTGCAATCTAAACTAGGGTTTTATCGTTGGTCATTATGGCGAGGCGTGAAGGAGGCAGTTCAGCTCCCTCCTATAGTCAAGTGGTTGCAGACAGAAGCAAGGGAGCTGGATTGCATCACTTCAAGAAACCAACAGAGGTGGTGACAAAGGATATGAATACAGAAAAATCGGAAAATATTAGACTTCATGGAAAAGAAGAGAATCACGAGGAAGCTAGTAAGGAGACGAGGACAGAGGTTAGCAGTCAGAAAGTTTCTCCTATGAGTACAATAGGGGTCTGTAAACCCAAGTCGGCCACTATTCCTCGGTCGTTTTAAGTGAACTAGCGCTACAGGTGCACAGAGATCACATGGCGGAATATGTGGTTATCTGCAAGTTTATGGGGATTTGGCCGACAGAGAAGGCTTTGTAGGCATGGATAAGGAACCACTGGAAACCAAAGGGGGAAATTAACCTTCACCTTGGGTCCAAGGGCTTCTTCACGGTGGTGTTCACAAGCTTAGAGGATAAAGACAGAGTGTTCGAGGGAGGACCCTTTTTTTATGCTTCTGCAGACCTTTACATGTGACCATGGGTGATGAACTTTGTCCCAGAACGAGAAACTTTCACATCAGTACCGGTATGGATAAGACTCTACTCCCTTCCTTTAGATTATTGGCTGTCGGAGTCTCAAAAGGCTATCGGTAACAAGTTAGGGCATTTGATAAGATTTCACATGCTACTCTAAGAGGAAAATACACTTCCTTCGCTCGGATATGTGTGGAAATGGACCTATCTGGGGCACTTCCGGATGCAATCATTTTAGAAGTGTATGACGAGGAATAGGTGTAGGCGGTGGACTATGAACACATCCCATTTAGGTGCCATAAGTGCCATGAACACGGGCACCTATACAGGGACTGCCCATTGAATAAGATGGAAAGCAATACGAAAGACACTACAGGCAAAGATCCCAAGGGTTTTACTAAGGTTGGGGGTAAAGGGAAAGGAGGCAAGCCATACCAAAAGAAAATTAATGAAGATGGACAATCGAGCCACAATAGTTTCAAGATCTTAGAAGAAGAAGTTGGAAACAATGGGACAAAACAGGAATCAAAGAATATTCGCATTGAGAAGGAAAGGGATGCTAACATGGAGGATATACCAGAGAAAAACCAACAAAAGGATGATATGCCAAGAATTATGGAGCTTAGTAGGGACCATGAGATGACCCTAAGTGAAGTTGAAAGGGAAGACCATGAACTGCAAGAGATTCTAGAGAGGGGGAATTTAGATCTAGAAAAGTTTCTGGAGTAGGGAATCACCAAAGGGGTAGAATCTCTGCCAAAAGAGGAGTTTGACAAGGTTCAACAACTCTTCCTCTAGAGATCACAAATAAAGGGCTCTGGAGTCAAAAGAAACCATGATAGTCAGGAGAACAGAGGGGTGAAAATGATGGAGGATACACCAATGCATTCTTCCAAAAACCCGAGTAGGAAAAGAGGAAGAAAACAATGGAATGAGCTGCTAACTGAATGTCGGAAACTTATGATTAACTCAGGTAAGATGAGGGATCTTACCAGTTACTCTTTTACAAAATTTTCTGAATGAAGCTTACAACCTAGAACATTAGGGGTCTAGGAAGTAAAAGGAAACAAAGAAATCTTACCAGTAGAATAAAAGAATAAAAACCAGATATGGTTGTTATTCAGGAAACAAAATGTTCGATGGAAAATATCATAGAGATACACAACAAATGGTTAATCAAGTATGAGTATCTAGAGGTTAGAGCGGACAACTTGGCGAGTGGGATTCTTAAGCTATGGGATCCTCAAAAACTTGGAATCCTGGATGTTGAAGCTTCTAGGAACTATCTATCACCGGTGATTCAACCTTTGGGTGATAAGGAGATCTACATGATCACTAACATCTATGGTCCTCAAAAACTAGAAGACAAACATAAGCTTCTCACCTCCGTTGAGGAGTTGAGAGAGAGATATCCTGATATGCCCTGGATTCTGGCAAGGGATTTCAATATGATCAGATCTCTTACAGAGAAAAAAGGTGGTACGAAAAAACTAGGTAGAGACTCCATTTCCTTTCAGAACTTCATGAATAACATGGGGCTAGTGGACACTGAAACAATAAATGACACTTTTACTTGGAACAATAAGAGGGGAGGGGCTTCTCAAGTCACCTCTAAACTAGATAGATTCATAATCTCAAAGTACCTCCTTCTCACAGGCCTTGATATGTTAGCTTTAATCCTTCCCTTCGTAGGCTCAGAGCACTGGCCTATCCAGCTTGAAGTTACTTTTATGGGTACATTGAGGAACAAACCTTTTAGGTTTGAAAATTTCTGGCTCTCTCACCCTGACTTCACTAACAATATTGACAAATGGTGGATGGAATATATGCCCATTCAAGGTACTAAAATGTTCATGTTACAGCAGAGACTTAAACACATCAAATCTAGGCTTAAAGATTGGAACAAAAAAGAGTTTGGTAGTATTTTTAAAGCCAAAGGAGAAGTTGAGTAGAAACTCTAGGGGATTAATCAAATCATCATCATAGAAGGTTTTATCGAGGAATGGAAAATTTAGGTTGACTCTCTTCAGATTGAATGGAAAGATCGGTGCATGCAAGATGAGATTTTCTGGAGACAGAATCAAGGGTGCAGTGGATTAGAGAAGGAGAAAGAAACACAAAGTTTTTTCATAGATCAACCTTGGATCACAAATCACATAATAGAATTTGAAAACTTAAATATTCTCAAGGGAAAGAGATCGTCTCTTACAAAGAAATGGAATCTTCCCTAGTTTAATATTTCCTTAGCATAGCAGAGGAGCCTCTCGTCGACAGATCTCGGTTCATTAACAAATTCACAATGTGAATTCCTAAGCCTGTAACCAGGGAAGACAACCACAATCTTAATAGGCCATTGTCTGAAGACGAGGTCAGTGAAGTTATCAATGAGATGCAAATTGGGAAAGCTCCTGGCCCCGATGGTTTCAAAGTAGACTTCTTCAAAGCTTGCTGGAAAACAGTCAAACAAGATATCTTTGATGTTGTGGAGGACTCTGGAAGATCCAAAACTATTTTGACGGCTCTTAATGCCTCTTTCATAGCTTTGATTCCAAAGCAGGAAAAAGCTATGACACCAGACAGATTCAGACCCATAGCCTTATGTAATGTGGTGTACAAAATTATTTCCAAAGTGATTACTAATAGACTCAATCCTCTTCTTCCTGCTCTCATCTCAGAGGAGTAAACTAGATTTGTGGAAGGAAGGCATATTCTCAACAACATCATACAAGCTCACGAGGTGGTACACTCTCTAAAGAGCAATAAGAAAGCTGGTATGATCATGCAGCGTGACCTAGCGAAAGCTTATTATAAGCTAAGTTGGTCTTACATCAGGGCAGTGCTAAGAGCTTATGGCTTCGACCACAACTGGATAAGATGGGTTATGGCCCTTGTATCCATGACCAACTTCTCCATTCTACTTAATGGCTCTCCCTCTAGAACCTGTATGCCTTCTAGGGGTCTCAGACAAGGGGATCCGCCCTCCCCCTTCCTCTTTGTTCTCATTATGGAAGGGCTAGGCAGAGCGATCAATAGGGAAAATTATGAAGGAAAAATCTAGGGTCTGAAACTTACTTTGGATGGTGTTGCTTCTACTCATCAACAATTTGTTGATGACATAATGCTGCAGGGCATTCCTACGGTCAAGGAAGCTAGAGCCTTCAAAGAAATCTTGAACGACTTTGCATTGGCCATTGGTACAGAGGTAAGCCTTGACAAATCAAAGGTGTTATTTTTTAACACTGACATTGCTATTCAGAGGAACCTTATGGGCATTCTTGGGTTTCAAAGGGATCAATTACCTTCTAAGTACCTTGGAATGCCTCTTACTGACAAACCTTTGAGCAAGGGAGTGCGGGAGTCGGTCATTAATAAACTTCAAGACAAAGTCAGGAAATGGACCTACAGGTATTTGAATCTAGCGAGGCATCTTGTGCTTACTAAGGCTGTCCTACAGGCTATACCAATTTTCATGTTTTCAGCTCTTCCTGCTCCTAAAGAAGTTATGCAACAAATCAGAAGTATTCAACGAGATTTTCTTTGGGGCAAGGGGGAAGAGAAAAAGAAGTGGGCTTTGGTAGCTTGGGACAAGCTTTGCAAACATAAGGTCCATGGTGGTTTGGGGCTGCATGACCTTGAAATCCTCAGCAGAATTTCATGAGCCAAACTTTGGTGGAGGTGGCTCAAGGAATTAGCCACCCCTTGGGCCAAATTTTGGAAGCAGAAATATGCAAATAATTGGTAGGAGAGGGATCATATCTGAATGTCTGGGCTCATCAAGGGCTCCCACATTTGGAACCTTGCTTGGGAGAATAGAGCCATTGTCCAGAAGCATAGTTTCTGGGAGATCCGAGATGGGAACCTTGCATGGTTTTAGGACGACAACTAGCAGCAGGAACTAAATTTGTTTAGGGAAGGACTAACTGCTCTCAAAAATGACACTGACAACAAAGGTTTACTTATGGTAAGTGACTTCTGGGATCAGGCAAGGAACAATGGTAAATGGAGAGTGTGGAAGGATCTTGGTTATAGTGAAGAGAGTCCTTTGAAGGCCCAGGTGGAGTCTCTTGCTCTTGACTTGGAGCAGAGGAAGATTTTGGTGTCATCCTCGTTTGACCAACTGAGATGGGGTCGAAACACCGAAGGCACCTTCAACCTCAAAGAAGCTAATTGCATGGCCCTAGGTTTCGATCATCCAAACCTTGATCAAGTTTGGAATGACCTTTGGCAAAACTCGCAATGGATGAAAATCAAGTTGTTTATGTGGTTAGTTCACCAAAAGAAAATTCTCACATGGGAGAATCTTCTGAAAAGGGGCTTTGTTGGCCCATCCAAATGCCACCTATGTGGCTACAGGAGGAGATGATGGAACATTTACTAAACCTCTGCCCCTTCACCTCTACCCTTTGGCATTGGGTGGCCTCAGTCTTTAGGAAAACTAACAGGGACAGACTCAACATTCCCAACACTTTGAAGAATTGGAGGAAAGACTTCTCAGGTAATCAAATTATTAACAAGGCTTGGACTCTGGTTCCAGGCTTTATCATCTGGGATGTCTGGAAAGAACACAATGGCAAGATTTTCAAGAACAAAATAGGCTCAACCCAAAACATTATTGTCGAAATTTTATGACAGCTCAAAGATATAGTAGGAGCCCTTATGTGGAAAATTCTTGAGGACCCTCCTTCACCGTAGGATGCTTGCATATTGCTGCAATTGGGTCTCCATTCTTTGGTTCCCTAAGGAACTGTCAAGGGCGTGAGAAAAAAACCTTCTCGTAAAGATATCTGGCAGCCTCCTCCTCATGGTTTTTGGAAAATCAATATAGATGGGGCCTCTAAGGGCAACCTAGGGATGGCTGGATTTGGTGGTGTCATAAGAGATAAGCAGGGACGCATAAAGGATATCTTTCACAGTCATTTGGGGACTGCCACTAATAACATGGCAGAGCTCATGGCCTTAGAGCAGTGCCTGGAAATCCTGATGGAGTCAAATTTACATAACGCCATCATTGAAGCTGACTCTGAGTTGGTTATTAATGCGGCCAAGAAAATGTGTAATGGAGCGGCCCCTGGAAAAGTGTCGAAACACTGGAGGCTCTCGCAGGTCTTTCAGCATATTCATTCCCACTTGCGAACCCTGAGAACCATAAGATTTGTTCATGTGTGAAGAAAATCCAATATGTTAGCTGATCCTCTGGAAAATGAAGGGGTGCTATGTAAGGAAAGCTATATTCAGTACGATTAGGAGTCTTTACCCTCTGGGAAACTGCGTCATGATTTTCAACGACAGGTAGCCAAATACATGGCGTATCTCTAAACCATGAATAATGAGCAGGAGGAAGACTAGCGAGAGTTGAAGGAACAACATAAACCCACAGTGAAGAGAAGGACTAAGCGGTGAAATAATGATGCATAGGAGGTGTTAGATCATGTAATATTAATGGGCATATATGTTGGAAAAGATTAGTGGGACTAGGAGAGGGCCAAAGGCCTTGAGCCTGTTTAAAGTGCTGCATTAAATCCTGACCGTCAATCTTAATTCCAAACGATGATGTCACATGTAACTACAGGGGTTTAGTTATTTGTAACTCGCATGCTAGTTGAATGGCCGCAGACCGTAGGTTTTAAGCACATCTGCCATCGATTCGATATCGGGTGCTAAAGTGGTTGGAGGTTAAGTCTAAGAGTGGACCTAAAGTTTTATGGACCAAGGTTCATAATCTATTTCGGCTCTGGGAAGCGGTTAAGTGGCGAGCAGGTTCCCGATGCGATGTTGAGACAACTGTCGGATCAAGAACCAGATCAATGACAGAGATTTAATTGCAAATCGCATTCGGTCAAAGAGTTGGGTCAACATTAAACCCAGTTTTGTGATATTGCGATATGCCAATGTGCCAAGGTTGCGATATTGCGATATTGCGAGGTGTGATGTGCCAAGGTTGTGATGCTGCGATGGATTATGGACCGTCAGATTAAAGGGTTGAACGAACGGTGGCGGTTAACTCTTGCTTTTTGCAGGTATCAAGTGTTGGCGGCTTGTGAACCTGAAGTTTTATAGACCATGGGTCTTTTCTATATCAGCTCCGGGGAGTGGTTATGGGGTGCACAAGGTCCTGTTGTGATCTTGCGACAACTGTCGGATTGAGAACTAGATCGAAGACGGAGATTTAATCGCAAATCGCATTCGGTAAATGAGTCTAGTCAGAGATAAACCCGGTTTTGCGTTATGCGATGTACCAAGGTTAGCAATGCTACGATGGACTTTGGACCGTCAAATCAAAGGGTGGATCAAATGACAGAGGTTAACTCTCGCATTTCGTAGGAATAAAGTGTTGACGGCTTGCGGAAACTACGATGGGCGATATGCCGAGAAGGGGTTAAAGCGTCTAAATTGATTTTTGTGTGTAATGTTTTGAGTTTTGTTGACCCTGTTGTTGGTTTTTCATCAATGGGTCTGCCTTTTGCTGGTCTTTACACTTGTAAATACGTGTACCATATGTAATCTTGTTTTTTTGGTTAATTGATGGCTCCACTCTTACTTGACCAAAAAAAAACAAATAGGTTTTATTCAACATTATTTATTTTGATATTATCTACAAGAGCTTAGTCATAAAATGATATAAGTCAATCGTATTGAAATTTAATATAAAGGTCAAACAACAATATATGGTGACATTTATATAATTTTATATAATTTTATCAACTTTCCTAAATTTACAAGTAGTTATCCAAGTATTTCAATCAATTCTTTATGACAAAAATTTAAGTTTTATTCAGTTTTTAAAAATCAAATATGATGGAAATTCCTCTTTTTCCCTCTTTCCCCCTTCTTTCTATATCTCTATCTCCCTCTGTCTCTCCTTCTTTATGTATCAACATCACCCCTCAAATATACACATTGTTTCTCCATATTTATCTATATGTCCCTCCCTCTCCCTCTCTCTTTGTGTTTTACCTTTCTCTCCCTCTATCTCCCCTTCTATCTCTCTTCCCTCCTACAATCCTCCCTTCCTCTCTCTCCATCTCCCTTGTCACTCCCTCTCTCTCTCCTTCTCCCTTGCCACTCCCTCTCTCTCTCTCTCTCCACTTTTCTCTCCCTCTTTCCCTCCCTCTCAAGTCCTTTCTCTCCCACCTCCCTCTATCTCTCCCCCACGTCACTCACTCGCTCACGCTCTCTCTCTCTCTCTCTCTCTTGAGCTTTGTCCGACAACTTTGTTGACTACCTCACTCCCTCTCTCATTCTCTCTTCCCCTTATTTCCATCTAGAGTCCTTCTTTGTCGTTATATCTCACCCCCAAACATACTCTCTCTCTCTCTCTCCCTCCACATTTCTCTCTCTATATGTCTTGAACTTCTTCCTTCCCTATATTTTCCTCCAACTCCATCTCTTGACCTCCATCTCTTTCTCGGAGACTTATCCTCCTCTCCCTCTCTCCATATTTGTGTACCCCTCTCTCGCTCTTACCTTTCTCTCCCATTGTCTCTCACTCTATATTTCAAAATTTTTAAAATAGCTTG
>APFE031526337.1:137084-155086 GCA_000404065.3 Pinus taeda | reverse complement strand
AAGTTGCAGACATATTTACAAAGGCTCTCACAGAGGCGAAGTTTACTAAACTTCGATTTATGGTTGGAGTTCAGGAAGTTGTCACTAAGGGGGGATAGGCTCTAGTGCCTCCTTAATTCTCCTATTGTGTCATATTTGTAAATCTTTCAATCCTATCCCAAGTTGTTCTTAAGGGGGGATGTTAGGATATTCCGACACATAGGAAATAGTTAAGTATAACTTGGTTTAGTATAGAGTTAGGAAAAGTGTGTTTCTTTACTATGTACTTTTGTAAATTACAATCTGATGGTCACTATATGTAGTGATCCAATGGTTCATTCTCTCCTTGGTATTATCGACACTTGATCCGTGGCTTAACACCCGATTGGTCCATGATCTCTATTTAAAGAGCATGGAGGGTCATTTGTAGGTTAACTATTCATGAGAGAAGCTTATGTAAAATTTCATTCTTTTATTAATAAATTGCCTAAAGTGGCCGCGTTGGCTCAGGTCGTGGACTGTTTTGCTCTTTGAGGGTTTTAACCACGTCAAAAATACTGGTGTATTGATCTGTGATCTGTTTGTGAGTAGTGCCCTTTGGTGTTATGTCTGAGGAACTTACCCTGCAAATTCCTACAATGTGTCTCAAGTTTCAGGAAGATATGGATTATATGTGTAAAATTCCATATGCATCAACAGTTGGAAGATTAATGTATGCAATGTTTTGTACAAGGCCTGATATTGCACATACAGTGGGAGTTGTAAGAAGGTATATGAACGATCTAGGAAAAGAACATTAGATGGCAGTGAAGTGGATTCTCAGGTATTTGAAAGGTACCACAAATCAAGCGTTATGTTTTGGTGGTTCAAACATTGCTCTATAGGGATATGTTGATGCAAATATGACAGGTGATAAAGATAACATGAGGATCACCAAAGGGTATGTGTTTACTATAGGTGGAACAACTGTTAGTCGGGTTTCAAAGTTGCAAAACATTGTTTCACTTTCAACAATAGAAGCATAGTATGTTGCTTCTACTGACGTTAGTAAATAAATGATTTGGTTACAAAGGTATACGAATGAGTTGAGAAAGAAGTAGGAGATGGGAAGTTTATATAGTGACAAACCAAGTTCCATTCATCTTGCAAATTACTCATCATTTCATTCCAAGACTAAACATACATAACTCAAGTAACATTTCATACTGTGAGTGTTGGAAGATGGATAATTGAAGCTGGAAAAGATACGCACTAGCCAAAATATTGCAGATACGTTAACAAATGTTGTAACCAGGGAGAAACTAAGATTATGCTCAGTTTCAATTGGTCTTCAAGTATAATGATGACGATGAGAAATAGTCAGGTCCAAAGTGGGAGAATTTTACCAACAAATGAAGCAGGGATGGAGTTTCTATAATCAGTCTCCAAGTGGGATATTGTTGGGTGTGGAGCCTGATTATCTTCTTGATTGTTCATAGGTTTTTGTTTCAGTCGCATTGGATGCTCATTCCTAAGGGGGGACAATGCCACCCATTTAATCATCATCATGGGTTTTGTGAGGCGGGGAGGGGCGGTGACTTTAATGTGCCCCACTTGGCAGGAGTTCGGGGGTAGTGCTCAATAAGCTAAAAATAAATGAAAATTTTCCTTGTAAAATTTTGTAATTACATAGTCAATCTAGGTTGTTCATTAGACGAATGATCTGATGGTAGGCGTTATGTTAATTTAGGGTATTTTACCCTAGAAGACAACCCTCAGTTTATATGAGGGAATTGTATTGGGACTATGTATGATTTTTTCTGAGTGAGAGAGAGAGAGGAGGTTGTGTGAGATCAAAGAGGAAATTAGAAAGAATCTGTTGTAGGTTGTATCTGTTCATTTTTTTGGATATATAAAAGGAAGGACTAGAAGTTTCTCCATGGACGTAGCTCAAATTAGGTGAACCATGTATATTTGTGTCTATCTTATTTTATTCGTTTTTGTATTTGTGTTTCCATAATATTTTGTGTATTTCATTGTTCCATTAATTAATTTCTAACACTCTCTACAAAGCACCAACCGAGAATACGGTTGATTCGGTACAACCTCCTGGGTTTGAGAATTTGATTGAACATTTCTTTCCATAAATTCATGGGAATGCATTCTTCTATTTTGGTTGCAGTTTGGTTCGATCCTCTTGCATAAACTTAAAATCATAATGCAAAAATGAAACATATAGAAAACAACAACTTACTAAGTTTTACTAACAAACCAAATACATTTTATTTCCCAGCGCACCGGCCAAGCTGAACTTGAGGAGCTGGAAAAGATTTCTTTCTTTCTGAATTTACTTCTTGAGAACTTTTTACTCCAATATTTCTTTGCAACAAAAAAAAGGATTAATAAAAGATGAATCTAACAATTTCCAAACACATTGAAATGAACAGATCCCACTAAAATAAAGCCACTTGCATGACTTGTCCTGTTTGATGAGAGGGGCTCTCCATAGCTTCTCTATGAACAACAAAATTTTATACACACTACTTCCAAACACACTCGATCTGACATTCACAACTAGCTATTGCAAATTGTAAACCATCCTAGCAAGCATACTTTATCAACAAAAACCTCATATGGCCAAAATCCAACTCGACGAATAGAAAAAGGCGCAATTCCTTTCGCCTCTATCTCTCCACCAATATTCCTTCCAACATTGTTTTTCACAAACCAATGAAAGAAGACAAAACATAGAACAACTAATATATTCCATTCATTTCTAAAAATCCTATATAAAAAAAATCTTTAGGCACCTCTTCTCTCCCAAGAGACGAAGGAACAACAAAATCTAGTGGATTCACGATATTCACTATATAGTTGCTGGAACGAATGCCTGACCCCACATTGTTAGAATACTGACTAAAATTCCCTTCCCTGTCATCAACCATATTATTACCACCAATTAATTCCGATTTTGCAAAACACTCATTTCCATGAAGGCACCTTGTTCCAATACTCCATTTCTTTCATTGTCTACAGACAAACCATCATTGTCGCCTACACCAACACTTTCTTTGCATACACAATGTTCACAAAAAAACAAAACGATAAGAAAATTTTGCTTTTCTAAACAAATCTCAACATGTTCAACATACACACAGAGCAACAATTTCAAGAAAATATTCTTCCCATCATACTACCCATATTCCCCTACATACCATTGTCCACTCCATCATGTTGATAATAATCAGTGCTCTTTTCCTTTCTTTGTACACAACTCTTCTTTGCACATTTACTACATCCTTGTTTCATCAATACTATTAGTGATGATATTCATTCACTCTCTCATATGAAGGAGGAGACCGAGCTATTTTTGAACCATGCTTGATTGTTCCTTCACTTGAAATTTCTATACCAAATTTCTACAATTTTAATTTTTCTTTTCAATCTTCTTTCCCATCCCACATGCTCAACAAGTATAAGGGTTTAAGCATAGGAAAATTACACAAGAAACAAATTTCAACACCAAACACACTTTAAATACTTATAATCAACCTCCCATATCACACAAAGATACATATATATAATCAACATCTCTATTACTACAACACACATAAAACCACCACTTTCGCAGTCTCATATAACCAATATGGAATGGCTCAACACAATCCACAAATACGTAACACACAAAATAACATTGAACCACATTATTTTATCTGTAAAACAGTAGATAAACAAAAATAACATCCAACAAATGAAATCACAAATTTACATCTCTGTCTCCTCATTGAACAATCTAAATTCCACATTCCTAGGCCCACCCATCAACACCAAAGGGGTATTCCCATTGTGAAACTACCACTCTTAACATGCACCTATCCCAATGGGGCCTGCAATTTTTGAGTTTTTTCTTTCTATAATCTTCCTTGCACCTGGACTGACCTGTGACATGGAACCGTCCCATAGTCAGGGTTGGCTCTCTCCTCCCCCCTGTTATTCCTCCCCACCTGTCCCGTTAACTGACCTCCGTTGGCATAGTTGCAGTCGACTCTCTCCTCCCCCTATTCCTCCCCATCCATCCCAACCTACATCCTTTGATGACCTAGTCGAGGTCGATTCTCTCCTCCCCCCACTATTCCTCCTCGCTCGTCCCGACCTCCGACCTCTGACAACATAGTTGGGGTTGGCACTCTCCTCCCCTCAATATTCCTCTCTGCTCATCTCAACCTTTGACGACCTTCGACATAGTCGGGGTTGACCCTCTCCTCCCCCCGCTACCCCTCCCCACCCATCCCAACCTCAGACCTCCACCCTCAAATTCGTAGCCCGACTTCACAACCGCTCCATTTCTGACAAACCATTGGGCTTGCCACCTAAACAACCAACCTTTTCCCACCAATGACCACCCTCGCTCATCACACCAACCAACCTACATTCACCACATGTACCGCCCTTTTCTGACCATCGACCACCCTCGAACATCATACCAACCAACTACCATTCGCCATGCGTACTATCCTTTTTTGACCAACGTCCACCACATGTAGGGTTCACCTATTGGGGGAGACACAAGTTCCCCCCACTCTACGCTATAAAGAAAAACCACTGCTCTCTCAGCTGCATCGAGCTATGCGTCTGCCTTCACTATGAATCAACAAAGGGATCCTTTTCCACCCATGTCGAATGCATCAAATGAAACCCTTCATGCCTGCCCTGGAAATAGGTCTCAACTCTACATCCATCATGTCTAGATACTTTCCTCAACCAAGGCCCTACATAAGAGGTTCCATAGACCCCCATATCCACACCCCTAACTCCTCCCAACAACTTATGCTATTTGAGACATTCTCTAGTGCTACCCCTTTTGAGATTCAACCCTACATTCGTCAACATATTCTAACCCCTTCTACTTTTTTCCAACCCGGTTTGGGAATTCCATGCATGGCAGATCCGATGCTCCAGCACTAATTCTTCCCCACGAGTTTGGCTTCGACTCCCAAAGGCATTACAATTCTCCTCGTATAGGCCATTTCTATGGATGCCCTTATGTGGCATTAAAGCAACTCCATGCTGATACATACAAGCTCCTACTCCCCAACACCCAAGGATAAGATGTTAGCAACAGATACCTAGCCTGTTGAAAATGGAAGGATGGCAAATCCTTCCTTCAAACGCTTAGAGGCATCATCACATCTAGAAGAACAAATAACTCCATCAACATGCGTATTGCCCCCTCTCTACCTACACAATGCTCAAAATTGGAGACATGAAGAGCCGATAAGACCAACCATACCCCTCCCATACATGTAGTATACATGTAACATTTTACATTAATAAATGGGTCTTTGAGGCCTCTTTTTTCTTTTAACTTTTATCCACACTTCTTCAACCTTCACCACGACACATAACTTGGCATGCTACTTGTCTCTATCTAATTATCTGTTGCTTTTCAGTCAAGTTATGTTTTCAAACATAAATGGAATTGACCTCAGAGTTACCCCTTTTCCTTTATCATTGTATGATTCATTTTACCACTTGTTCATTACATTCCTCTCCATAAGCACCATCAAATCACTAATAGACCACTTGCTTGCTCCTCAATTTGAAGTATCTAGAAAACCAACAACACATTCTACAAAAAACATTTCTACATTGAGGGGGGATCTTAAAATAATGTGCAAATGTATCCTCCTGGAATTGTGAGTTGTATGATTTTTTAGTTGTCTTCTCATGATTTTTACTTGTTTATTGTTTAGCTAGTTCCACATTCTCCTAGTGGTTAACAAAATTCAAACACATACTAATTAAAAAAAAGGTTTCGTAAATTTATTACCATACCTATTTCCTTGTTTTGCTTCACAACTCTAGAGACATTTGTTGTAATCACAAATTTTACTTTTAAATTATCCATAATCAACATATTACACAAATAAATTACTGTAAAAACATAATATAAATTCATTATATATAACAAAAGACTCCATAAAATCCATAGATGCATCCCAAAAAAGTGACATTTAATTGCATTCTTCAACCTGCAAAATTGCAAACCAATACAACTAATGTCCAACATAAATTAACATAAATTTTAGATGGCAACGCCCCCGAGGCTAAAATTAGATGAAAATTTTCCTTGAAAAATATTGTAATTTCATAGCCAATTTGGGTTGTTCATTAGGGGGATGATCTAATAGTAGAATTTATGTCAATTTAAGGTTTTTTTCCCTAGAAGGAAACCCTCGGTTTATATGAGGGAATTGTATTATGGCTATGTATGATTTATTCGAAGCGAGCGAGAGAGAGAGAGAGAGAGAGAGAGAGAGAGAGAGAGAGAGAGAGAGAGAAGAGAGAGAGAGAGAGGAGGCTGTGTGAGAGAAAAGAGGAAGTTACAACGAATCCATTGTAGGTTGTATCATTTCATTTTGCTTGATAATATAAAAGGAAGGACTAGCTATTTCTCTATGGATGTAGCCCGAATTGGGTTAAACATGTAGTATCCGTGTCTCTCTTATTTTATGCATTCCTAGATTTTTGTTTATGCAATATTTTGTATATTTCATTTCTTCATTAATTAATTTCTAACAACTAGTATTAGAGACAAAGGTCTATTTGCTAATAAACTTGCAGGAGAGAAGGGTTCTTGGTTCGAGCGGGAGCGATGGAAGAATATGGTAGGTTTAGGATCGAGAAATTTAACGGCCAAAACTACCAATTGCGGAAAATGCAAATGAAATATTATCTATATAAGAAATATCTGTACCTACTATTGATAAAAAAAACAAAGAATCTGATGAGTATGATGAACGTATAATGGGAGATTCTTTACAAAAAGGCAATAGGAACAAAACGAATATGTTTGGAAGTGTCGATGGAATTCAACATTTCAAAGGAAATTAAAATAGAAGGTTTAATGATGGAATTGGAAAAACTATATCAAAAAACATCGGCCTAAAATATGGTATTTCTAATGAAGCATCTACTTGATATGAAGATGTTAGAAGGTATACCTCTTGCTCATAATTTAAATTAATTCAACACGGTTACCAGTTGATTAAGTTCTATTGGGGTAAATTTTGATAATGAATTTAGGGCTCTGTTGTTTTTGTGCTCATTACCAGAAAGTTGGAATGGCTTAGTTATGGCTATTAGTAACTTTGTCTCTAGATCTAGTACTTTAAATGATGATGATGTTTTTGGTGTTATCTTTAGCAAGGAAATGTGACAGAAGATCTCAGATGAGACATCAGATAATGCTTTGAATTCAAAGACTAGGGGGAGAAAAATGGAAAGAGGAAGGAGCCCAGGAAATCATAGTAAATCAAGAAAAGGAAGATCCAAATTCATATCAGGAATTGTGTGTTGGAAATGTGGGAAGAAAGGAAACCTGAATAAAGGCTACAAACCTCGGAAAGGAAAAGAAGGAGATGGACATAAAGAGAAAAATAATGAAGTGAATGTGATAGGTGATGTGTCGCAAGATGATTTGATTCTTTCATTAGAGAATATTATTGATGCCTGGGTGGTAGATTCAGGGGCCTCATTCCATGCCAGTCCTTATAGGAAACATTTTCATGACTATGTTCAAAGAGATTTTGGAGAGGTTCATTTGGGTGGTGATAAACCTAGTAAAATAATCTGAATGGGTAAGGTTTTTATAAAAAAACTGAATGGAAACCAATGGTTGTTAAAGGGGGTAAAACATGTTCTATATTTGAAGAAAAATATAATTTCAATAGGGTAGTTAGGTGGTCAAGGCTATGTAACTACTTTACAAGAAAAACTTGGAAGTTCACTAAAGGATCCTTGCTAATAGCAAAAGGAGAAAAGGTTGGTACATTGTATTTATGCAATGATATTTCTAATTATGTTAATGCTTTAACTTCCCAAGAGAAGATACGACGTTATGGCATTGTAGGATTGAGCACATGAGTGAGAAGGGGATGCAAATTATTCATTCAAGAAATTTGTTGCCCGGTTTGAAGCATGTTGATTTGGTTTATGTGAGAATTGTGTTTATGGAAAACATAAGAGAGTCATATTTATCAGTGTTGGGAAAGAAAAGTAGAGAGAAAAAATATAGCTTGTGCATAAAGATGTATGTGGACCTTCTCAGGTATTATCTCTTGGTGGCTCTCACTATTATGTTACTTTTATTGATGATGAAACTAGGAAAACTTGGATTTGTTGTATTCAAAATAAATTTGATGTATTTGATACTTTCAAGAGATGGAAAGCTTTGGTAGAAAATGGGACCAGAAAGAAATTGAAGTGTCTCAGGTCAGACAATGGAGGGGAATATTGTAGCAAAAAGTTTTATAACTATTGTTTAGAACATGTAATTCATAGAGAGAAGACAGTTCTAGGAATTCCACAGGAAAATGGTGTGTCAGAAAGGATGAACAAGAAAATCATGGAGCATGCAAGGTGCATGATATTGCATGAAATATTTCCCTTACAATTTTAGGTAGATGTTCTAGATAGTGTTGTTTATCTAATAAACATAGGACCTTAATGTTCCTTGGATGGTGGTATTCTAGAGGAGGCATGGATAGGTAAAAAGGTAAACTACTCTTTTTTAAAGATTTTCAATTGTGAATCCTTTGTCGACATTAATAAAGAAAATAGTACAAAGCTTGAGTCAAAATCAAAGAAATGTACCTTTACTGGATATGGTGGTAATGATTTTGGTTATCACTTAAATGATTACGAAAATCACAAAATAATTATTAGTAGACATGTCATATTGAATGAAAGGGTATCGTATAAGGATCAGATGCAGGAAAATAAATAGGAAAAGGAAAACAAAGAATATGCAGTGCTTGATGAGATCACAAAAAAAGTAAAGGTGCTTTAAAATCGTATGATCAACAACCATAATAACAACAACAACTACAACAACAATAAGCACCTCAAACACCTGAAAGTGGTGTTAGAAGATCTATGAGGATAAGTAGACCCCTTGAATGATACTCTCCTTCATTATATTATGTATTGTTGACCGATTCTGGTGAAGCAAAAAGATATGAAGAAGAAATGCAGGTAGAAACCAAGAAGAAGTGGGAACAAGCCATGGAAGAAGATATGGACTCATTGATGCATAACCAGACTTGGGACTTAGTCAAGTTACCTGTAGGTAAAAAAACATTGCAGAATGAATGGGTTTATAGATTAAAGGAAGAAGATGGAGGTAAACAAAGGTATAAGGCTAGACTTGTGGTGAAGGGGTTTGCACGAAAGAAACGTATAGACCTTGATGAATTTTTTTCTTTTGTTGTTAAAATGAGTTCAATCAGAACTATTTTAAGTCTAGTGGAAACAAAATATTTGCATCTTGAGAAGTTAGATGTAAATACAACCTTTCTCCAAATCCATGGTGATTTGGAGGAAGAAATATATATGGAGAAACCAAAAGGTTATGAGCTTAAAGGGAAGGAGAAACTAATATGAAAATTGAAGAAGAGCTTGTATGGCTTAAAGTAGGCTCCAAGGCAATGGTATCTAAAATTTGACAGGTTTACGTCTGAAAAAGGTTATACTAGATGTCATTCTGATCACTTTGTTTATATTAAAAGGAAAAATGATGGAAACTATATTATATTGTTATTGTATGTAGATGGCATGCTTGTTGTAGGGTCTAACATTCTGGAAATAATGGTGCTCAAAGGAAAATTGGAAAATACATTTGCAATGAAGGATTTGGGTGTTGCAAAGAAAATCCTTGGTATGAGAATAACCAAAGACAAGAAAAATCACAAATTAACATTGTCTCAAAGTGATTACATAGAAAAGGTGTTGGAAAGATTTAATATGCAGAATGAAAAACTAGTTAGTACACCTTTGGATAGACATTTCAAACTATGTAAGGAGACGTGTCTCAAGGTTTAGGAAAGATGGATTATATGTGTAAAGTTCCATATGCATCAATAGTTGGAAGATTAATGTATGCAATGGTCTGTACAAGGCCTGATATTGCACATGCAGTGGGAGTTGTAAGAAGGTATATGAATAATCTAGGGAAAAAACATTAGATGGCAGTGAAGTGGATTGTCAGGTATTTGAAAGGTACCACAAATCAAGCATTATGTTTTGGTGGTTCAAACATTTTTCTACAAGGATATGTTGATGCAAATATGGCAGGCGATAAAGATAGCATGAGGAGCACCAAAGGGTATGTGTTTACTATAGGTGGAACAACTGTTAGTTGGGTTTCAAAGTTGAAAAACATTGTTTCACTTTCAACAATAGAAGCAAAGTATGTTGCTGCTACAGAGGTTAGTAAATAAATGATTTGGCTACAAAGGTTTATGGATGAGTTGAGCAAGAAGTAGGAGATGGGAAGGTTATATAGTGACAACCAAAGTTCCATTCATCTTGCAAATTACTCATCATTTCATTCCAAGACTAAACATATATAACTCAAGTAACATTTCATACTGTGAGTGTTGGAAGATAGAAATTTGAAGTTGGAAAAGATACACACTAGCCATAATATTGCAGATATGTTAGCAAATGTTGTAACAGGGAGAAACTAAGATTATGCTTAGTTCAATTGTTCTTCAAGTATAATGATGATGATGAGAAATATCCAGGTCCAAGTGGGAGAATTTTACTAGAAAATGAAGCAGGGATGTGGTTTCTATAATCAATCTCCAAGTGGGAGATTGTTGGGTGTGGAGCCTGATTATCTTCTTGATTGTTCATAGGTTTTTGTTTTAGTCACGTTGGATCCTTGTTCCTAATAGGGTGACAACACCACCCATTTAATAATCATCGTGGGGTTTGCAGGGGGTGGGGGGCGATGACTTTAATGAGCCCCCCTTGGCAGGCATTCAAGGGCAATGCTCAATAAGCTAAAAATAAATGAAATTTTGCCTTGTAAAATATTGTAATTTCATAGTCAATCCAGGTTGTTCATTAGGAGGATGATCTGATGGTAGAAGTTATGTTAATTTATGGTTTTTTACCCTAGAAGACAACCCTTAGTTTATATGAGGGAATTGTATTGGGACTATGTATGATTTTTTCTAAGTGGGAAAGAGAGAGAGGAGGTTGTCTGAGATCAAAGAGGAAATTAGAACGAATCTATTGTAGGTTGTATCTGTTCATTTTTCTGGATAATATAAAAGGAAGGACTAGATGTTTCTCCATGGATGTAGCTCAAATTAGGTGAACCAAGTCTACTTGTGTCTATCTTATTTTATGCGTTTTTGTATTTGTGTTTCCATAATATTTTGTGTATTTCATTGCTCCATTAATTAGTTTCTAACACTCTCTAAAAAGCACCAAGCAAGATTATGGATGATCCGATACAACCTCTCGAATTTGAGAATTTGATTGAACATTTCTTTCCATAAATTCATGGGAATGAATTCTTCTATTTTGGTTGCAATTCGGTTCGTTCCTCTTGCATAAACTTAAAATCATAATCCCAAAATAAAACATATAGAAAACGACAACTTACTAAGTTTTACTAACAAAACACATACATTTTCTTTCCCAACGCACCGACCGAGCTGAACTTGAGGAGCTGGAAAATATTTCTTTCTTTCTGAATTTACTTCTTGAGCATTTTTACTCCAATATTGCTCTACAACAAAAAAAGGTTTAATAAAATATGAATCTAACAATTTCCAAACACATATTCAAATGAACAAATCCCACTAAAATAAAGCCACTTGCACGACCTGTCTTGATCAACGAGAGGGACTCTCTGCTGGAAATAATACTGAGAGGGGGGGGGGGGGGGTGAATCAGTATTATGTGGTCAATTATTTTTCATTTCACAATCAGATTTGTATACACTACTTCAGTTAGTAAATACCATGTATGTACGCAACTTCATTTAAGGAAACAAGCGTATATCAACAGACTTGTAATTTAAATTATTCTTCAGATGTTGATCATTAATATGTGCATCAAACCATACAAATAGTAACCAGGAATAGTGAAACAGAATAGGCAATCACACATAAGAACATAAGATATAAGGTGGAAACCCAATGTGGGTGAAAACCACATGTTGCAATTCATCTCTATCTTCTTTTAATTTAGAAACTTCTTTTTACAATGTTTCTGTACTGGTGTAGTCCTTTACCAGTACACAGGCTGCTACCTGTAGAGGGCTACAACCCTCTCTCATTCTCCAGCTTCTCCTGGAAGGGAGCTACAACCCCCTTAACTCTTGTACTAGCTGAAATACTAGTATGTAGGTGCTGACCTATAGAAGGCTACAACCTTCTCTTTCCTTCCAAGGACCAAAATTTTCAGACTAGATCCATGAATAATATTGATCAAGCATGAATAATATTGATCAAGCATCAATTATATCTACATCAACCAATCTCTTTGTACAACCCAATATTGAATCAAACAATCACTTCTCTGTATGCTATACCCAGAAAACAATACCTCTAACCAGACACCAATCCTGAACCCAGAACACTGCAGCTAAAACATATATCCAAGAGACGTACGCTACTTCAATGTGTACCACCTGTGTGCATACGCTTCTGAATCAAGCCCAACCTGCGTATACACAATCTACATTCACAGAAACAACTTGTATACGCGCCTTTGCTTCACTGAACCTGCGTACAGATCTATAAAAGATAGTTCACTCTTTCAAATATTCAGACATAAGTTATACCCATATTTTCAGATTTATAGATCAAGTCATGCGCCAAATATAACAGATCAAAACACACAAAGATACTATTATTCAAGTCTTGAGTTTTGACCCATCAATAAAACTTATCCATCTTCTTGCGCTCAGGTTCCTCCTCGATTCAGATTAAGCTATGCACCATTAACCAATCACTAGTATTCCATATCTTGCTCTTTATAAGATATTCAATACTTCATTCAATGACTTTTCCAAATGATCTCCTCCTTTTTATAGTCTTAGGCCTTACTCAAACCATGGTCCAAAACCATAGAGAACCAATACTAGGGACCCAAAACCTGGGTTCAATACTTCAGATGCAATACCAAGGTCCAAAACCATAGGTCCAAGATACCATGGACCCAGGAATAAGCTTTCCCACATGTACGCACTTTTCCATGCATGAAAGCGTGTGTATAAGCATATGCGACTTTCCATTAGCAATACGACGTGTATACGCGATCTCGTTAAGAGGAACCTGCGTATATGTAAATTTCTTCCATTTTGAGAGCTTGAACTATGATATGCCACTTGAGTGCGTTTCCATCAAGGACAACACATGTGCCATAATGCCAACAATCTCCCCCTTTGGACTTGATGGAAACCCCAAGTCACTCAAAGTCATTCTCCCCTTTTGACATCAAGGGCAAAGGGTTATGCTCCTCCTGAGTATATGCTGAATTCTCTGCTTTGCTGTACTGTCCAAGCTCCCCCTGACTGTAGGCAAGGTCTGCAAGAAGATGTTCTACAAGAAGATACATAACTTTTTACATTATAAATGACCTTCCTATTACCAAAGACTCATACATACATCCATCTCCCAACCAAGTGGGGATTGACTCATTTACCCAACCAAGTGGGGATACACCAAGAATGTACACATGATAAAACAAGAACATTATATCATCTATCCTAGGCATAGTGGGGAAACCAAGATAGGCCATTACATGACCTTGATAAAAAAAGAAGTATATGACATAGAGACGAAATATCTATAGCAAGACTATGAAAGTTATCCACAACTAACATCAGCAGCATCTGTCAATTATCATTCAGACTAGCAACCACGTTCTCCCTTTGCACCTGTTCCACTTGAACCCAAAACAACTACGGAATTGAACCAAGATCTTCTAAGATAATGCCAACAATTCATTATTAGAAGAATATATGCTCCCCCTAAACTTGTGCCAGATGGTCTCTGTCAGACCCATATCAGACTCTTTTCATCCTGAGCCTAGCCCACTGGTTGTCTTCAAACCAACATATACGTGATTGTATCTTCATAAATCAGCGTATGTACGCGGATTCTCCTAAAGAAACTCGCGTACAACCAATTACTTTTGAAACAGACAAGATTCAACAACAATATGATGCATCAGCTTCTGTCTGAGGTATTCAAACGTCTCCCTGGGCAGTGGTTTAGTGAGTATATCAGTAACTTGTTCCTTAGAGGGAACATACTCCAATTTGACCTTTTTTTCAAGCACTTGTTCCCAGAGAAAATGATATTTGATAGGTATGTGCTTGGTCTTTGAATGCATGACGAGATTCTTTGAAATACTGATTGCACTTGTATTATCACGAAAAATGGAGATAGGTGGAGTACAAGTGATTTTCATGTCGTGCATTGTTTGCATCATCGAAAGGAGTTGCGTACAGCAAGATGCAACAGCTACATATTCTGCTTTAGCTGTAGATAAAGCAATTGAACTCTGTTTCTTGCTGAACCAAGATACTAATCTAGGACCCATGAAGAATGCACCACCACTAGTGCTTTTTTTGTCATCCACTTCCTGCCCAATCTGCATTTGTATATGCATGAAGTGTGAGATCTGGACCTCTAGGATACCATAAGCCATAGTTTTGAGTTCCTTGAAGATACTTGAAAATTATCTTAATTGCCTGAAGATGAGTTTCCTTTGGATTTGCTTGAAACCTTACAACTATTCCTACTGCATGCATCATATCTGGTCGGGTACCTATTAGATAGAGCAGACTACCAATCATGGATCTATAGGTTGGTTGATGTACTACTACTGATTCATCATTTGCACTGAGGCTGCATCCTGTTATCATAGGGGTACATACTAGTTTCGAATCCTCCATCCCATATTTCTTCAAGATCTGCTTGAGATACTTGGTTTGTGATAGAAAAATACCGTCTTTGTTTTGTTGGACTTGTAAACCAAGAAAATATGTGAGCTCACCAAGCAGAGACATCTCAAATTCTTTTTGCATCACCAAGGCAAAGTTTTGACTCATTTCTTCTTCATTGCTACCAAAGATGATATCATAAACATACACAACAAGTATTAGCAACTTACCATTGTTAATATTTATATATAGATTGCTATCTTTTGATCC
The DNA here is from genome assembly GCA_000404065.3 of Pinus taeda. Classification (NCBI taxonomy): domain Eukaryota; kingdom Viridiplantae; phylum Streptophyta; class Pinopsida; order Pinales; family Pinaceae; genus Pinus; species Pinus taeda. The sequence continues at coordinate 140,106 of APFE031526337.1, read as the reverse complement.
TTTTGTAAAACCTTGTTGATGGAGGTACTTATCCAACCGATAATACCAAGCCCTTGGAGCCTGTTTAAGGCCATAGAGAGCCTTTTTGAGTTTGCATACAAGCTTTGGATCATTTCCAAGAATAAACCCATCTAGTTTCTCTATATACACTTCTTCATCCAAGTCTCCATTCAAAAAGGCAGATTTCATGTCCATTTGAAATACTTTGAACTTCTGAAAACTAGAAAGAGCAAGGAACATTCATATAGCCTCTAGTCTAGCAACCGGTGCAAAAGTTTCTTCAAATTCTATAGCTTCTTGTTGAGCATACCCTTTACAAACAAGTCTGGCCTTGTTTCTAATCACATCTCCACTTTCATTCAGCTTGTTTTTGAATATCCATTTTGTCCCTATGACATTCTTATCGTTTGGTCTAGGAACCAACTCCCAAGTGTCATTCTTTTCAATCTGCTCAAGTTCTTCCTCCATGGCCTTGACCCAGCATTCATCATTGCATGCCTCTCTTACATTTTGTGGTTCAGTGGAGGAGAGCAATGCTAGATAGCTTGAAGCTTCTGAAATGGTTCTCCTTGTTTGTATGCCTGTCTCTTTCTACCCCAAAATTTGAGTTTCTAGATGATTCTTTTGAACATACCTGGATGAAGCCTTTTCTTCTATCCTTATCTGTTCTTCTAGTGCCTCATGGGTTTCTTCTTCATCATGAATCTAATTTGATGTTGAAGGATAGTCCTCATCATCTTCGAAATCTTCAGATTTTACTTGCCTAGGAGTGTTTCCTTCTTCATCAACCACTACATCAATACTGTCAAAATTTTTTCCAAGTCTTTTATTGTAACACTTATATGCTTTGCTGTGAGGAGAGTAACCAAGAAGAATGCCTTCATTTGCTCTAGGTTAAAACTTGCCAAGGTTTTGATCAGTCTTTTTGATGTAGCATTTGCTTCCAAAAATTTTGAAGTATTTTACTGTAGGAGTCTTACCATACCAAAGTTCATGAGGAGTTTGAGTGTTGTTTACCCGGACATTTGTCTTGTTGAGAATAGTAATTGCAGCAAACGCAGCTTCACCCCAGAAGGTTGCGGGAGTTCTAGACTCATCAAGCATAGCACGAGCCATTTGTTGAACCGTTATGTTCATCCTTTCCACTACTCCATTTTCCTGAGGAGTCCTTGCAGTAGAGAATTCCCTTCTTATTCCATGTTCTTCACAAAAATCGAAAAATTCATCCAAGGTAAATTCCCCTCCTCGATCAGACCTGAGGCATTTGATTCTGTGATCTAATTCATTTTCAACCAAGGCTTTGAATGATTTGAACTTATCAAAAGCTTCATCTTTATGCTTCATAAGTCCTATCCAACACATCCTAGAAAATTCATCAATGAACAATATAAAATATTCTTCTCCTCGAGGTGACCTTTTCCTAGATGGACCACATACATCAGTATGGACAAGTTCAAGTGGCTTGCTGGCTGATCCTTCTTTCTCAGGGAAATTTGTTATGGTTTGATTACCAAACTGACATGATTTGCATATTGTATTATCTGGAATTCTGATGTCGGGGAGATCACGAACTGCCTAATATTTGCATGCTTTCCTTATCTGAGAGAAGCTTAGATGCCCCAATCTTTTGTGCCATAACCAGTGTTCATCATTCTTGCTTAGATAACATGGTTGTTTTCCTCCCTTGAGTATGTATAAATTATTTGGAGTTATTATGCCTTTGATCACTGTTTCTCCTGTATCAAGCTCACGAACAATGCATCTATTTGATCTAGATATTACTTCATTTCCTTGATCACACATTTGACTGACACTTAATAGATTATGTTTTAAGCCATCAACATACATAACATTCCCAGCTTTGAGCTTTTCTTTTAGAAGAATAGAACCTTTACCTTTTATGAGAGCATGGGTGTCATTTCCAAATGAGACCTTATTTTCCTTTTATAAGGCACTATATGACTGAAGTTTCTCTTTATTACCTATCATATGTTTCGAGCATCCACTGTCAATGTACCACTGATTTTCCTATCCTTCCACATATAAGGCTATCCTACATCTTTCTGGTTGTGGTTCTTTCTTTCTCCATGTTTGGGACTCAATGAAGCTTGTTCCTTCTGAGTTGTTTGCCGAAACCTACTCCTGCATTCAGAATCTTCATGACCGAAGTTGTTACAAATAGAACATTCTATTTCATTCTCAAGAGAAGAAAAGTTATTGTAGGTCCTTTTCATAATCCCAGTCATGCTCCTTTGTTTTTGAGCTTCTCTAGTCATGATGGTCTTGTAGGAAACACATTGAGTAGCTTTATGTCCAAATTTATGACAAGAGAAACATTGGCCATTGAAGAAATTCTGCGATTATCAAACCTACCGACCAAATGATTGTAGTTTCCATTGACATCCATTCTTGAGGCAAATTGAGAATGATTTACCAGTGGTTGGTTGTAGCTTTTGTTCATCCTTGAAGTTGATTCCCCCGATTTACTTGATAATCTTTGTTCATTCTTGAAGTAAATTGTCCCTGATTTACTTGGTGATCTGTATTATGCCTTTGTTGGCGATTTTCAACCTGTTCACTTCTCCTCGCTGCATCAAGATAACTTTTGGAGGTGGATGGCTTCTGTGCTTTCTTCTGTGCTTGAGATGCTTCTTTAGTATATCCAAGACCTGTCTTGATTAGAGGAGAAAGTTGCACTTTGATAATCTCATCTAAAGTTCAGATCCTTTGGAAAATTTAAGATTAACAGCTTTTGATTTCTCAATTTTCTAAGTCCCACAATTTCACATTCTAAATTTTCATTGTGTTTTTCTCTTTCAGCAAGTTGGAATGTCAGAGTATCTATAATCATGTTCTTTTCTTCTAAGCAAATTATGAGTTTAGAAATTTCTTCATAAAGACCTTCTTCATCTATAGCATCCAAGAAATCATCATCTTCAAAAGCCATCAAAAGTCTATAATCATTACCTTGTTCATCTTCATCACTATTTGAAAGTCCATCATTGTCTTCATGTGTGTAATA
>APFE031526337.1:62184-135933 GCA_000404065.3 Pinus taeda | reverse complement strand
GGGGTGAATCAGTATTATGTGGTCAATTATTTTTCATTTCACAATCAGATTTGTATACACTACTTCAGTTAGTAAATATTGCGTATGTACGCAACTTCAGTTAAGGAGACAAGTGTATATGAACAGACTTGTAAATTAAATTATTCTTCAGATGTTGATCACTAATTTTTGCATCAAACCATACAAACAATAACCATGAACAGTGAAACATAACAGACAATCACACATGAGAACATAAGATATAAGGTGGAAACCCAATGTGGGTGAAAACCACCTGCTGCAATTCATGTCTATCTTCTTTTAATTTAGAAACTTCTTTTTACAATGTTTCTGTACTGGTGTAGTCCTTTTCCAGTACATAGGCTGCTACCTGTAGAGGGCTACAACCCTCTCTCGTTCTCCAGCTTCTCTTGGAAGGGAGCTACAACCCCCTTAGCTCTTGTACTAGCTAAAATACTAGTACGTAGGTGCTGACCGACAGAAGGCTACATCCTTCTCTTTTCTTTCAGGGACCACATTTCATAAATTTTCAGACTGGATCCATGAATAATATTGATCAAGCATCAAGTATATCTGCATCAACCAATCTATTTGTACAACCCAATATTGAATCAAACAATCACTTCTCTGTATGCTATACCCAGAAAACAATACCTCTAACCAGACACCAATCATGAACCCAGAACACTGCAGCTAAAAAATATATCCAAGAGACGTACGCTACTTCAATGTGTACCACTTGCGTGCATACGCTTCTGAATCAAGCCCAACCTACGTATACGCAATCTACATTCATAGAAACAGCGTGTATACGCGCCTTTGCTTCGCTGAACCTGCGTATAGATCTATAAAAGATAGTTTACTCTTTCAAATATTCAGACATCAGTTATACCTAGATTTTCAGATTTATAGATCAAGTCATGCACCAAATATAACATATCAAAACACACAAAGATACTACTATTCAAGTCTTGAGTTTTGACTCATCAATAAAACTTATCCATCTTCTTGCGCTCAAGTTCCTCCTTGATTCAGATTCAACTATGCACCATTAACCAATCACCAATATTCCAGATCTTGCTCTTTATAAGATATTCAATACTTCAGTCAATGACTTTGCCAAATGATCTCCTCCTTTTTATAGTCTTAGGCCTTACTCAAACCATGGTCCAAAACCACATAGAACCAATACTAGGGACCCAAAACTTGGGTTCAATACTTCGGACGCAATAACAAGGTCCAAAACCATAGGTCCAAAATACCATGGACCCAGGAATAAGCTTTCCCACATGTATGCGCTTTTCCGTGCATGAAAGTGCATGTATATGCATACATGACTTTCCATTAGAAATACCGCGTGTATACACAATTTGGTTAAGAGGAACCTGCGTATATGTAGATTTCTTCCATTCTGAGAGCTTGAACTATGATTTGCCACTTGAGTGCGTTGCCATCAAGGACAACGCCTGTGCCATAATGCCAAAACTAACCATAACTTCTCTATGAACAACAACATATTCTACACACTACTTCCAAACACGCTTGATCTGACATTCACAATTGGCTATTGAAAATTGTAAACCATCCTAGCAAGCATACTTTATCAACAAAAACTTCATATGGCCAAAACCCAAATTGACAAATAGACAAAGGCTATGTTCCTTTCATCTCTATCTCTCCGCCAATATTCCTTCCAACATTGTTTTGCACAAACCAATGGAAAGAAGAAAAAAAAATAGAACAACTAATATATTCCATTCATGTCTAAAAATCCTATATAAAAAAAAACTTCAGGCACCTCTTCTCTCCCAAGAGACGAAACAACAACAAAATCCAGTGGAGTCACGATATTCACTATATAGTCGCTGGAACAAATGCCTGACCCCACATTTTTAGAATACTGACTAAAATTCCCTTCCTTGTCATCAACCATATTATTACCACCAATTAAATATGTTATTTCAAACCACTCATTGCCATGAAGACACCCCTAGTCCAATACTCCATTTCTTTCGTTGTCTACAGACAAACCATCATTGTCGCCTGCACCAACACTTTCTTTGCATACACAATGTTCGCGAAAAAACACAACAATAAGAAAAATTTTTCTTTTCTAAACCAACCTCAACATGTTTAACATCCACACAAAGCAACAATTCCAAGAAAATATTCTTCCCATCATACTACTCATATTCCCCTAGATACCATTGTCCACTCCATCATGTTGATGAATAAGCAGTGCCCTTTTCCTTTCTCGGTACACAACTCTTCTGTGCGCATTTACTACATCCTCGTTTCGTTGATACCATTGGTGATGATATTCATTCACTCTCTCACGTGAAGCAGGAGATTGAGCTATTTTCAAACCACGCTTGATTGTTCCTTCACTTGAAATTTCTATACCAAATTTCAACAATTTTAATTTTTCTTTTCAATCTTCTTTCCCATCCCACATGCTCAACAAGTATAAGGGTTCAAACATAGGAAAATTACACAAGAAATAAATTTCAATACTAAACACACTTTAAATACTTATAATCAACCTCCCATATCACACAAACATACATATATATAATCAACATCTCTATTACTACAACACACATAAAGCCACCACTTTCGCAGTCTCATATAACCAATACAGAATGGCTCAACACAATCCATAGATACATAACACAAAAAATAACATTGAACCACATTATTTGATCTGTAAAACAATAGATTAAAAAAATACCATCCAATGAATTAAATCACAAATTTACATCTATGTCTCCTCATCGAACAATCTAAATTCCACGTTCCTAGGCTCACTTGTCAACACCAAGGGGGTGTTCCCATTGTAAAACTACCACTCTTAATATGCAGTTATCCCAACGGGGTTTGAAATTTTTGAGTTTTTTCTTTCTATAATCTTCCTTGCCCCCAGTCTAACCTTTGCCATGGAACCGTCCCATAGTCGGGGTTGGCTCTCTCTCCCCCTGCTATTCCTCCCCACGTGTCCCACTATCTGACCTCCATTGGCATAGTTGTGGTCGGCTCTTTCCTCCCCCCTTTTCCTCCCCACCCATCCCAACCTGGGACCTCTGATGACATAGTTGGGGTCGATTCTCTCCTCCCCCCAATATTCCTCCTCGCTCATCCCAACCTCCGACCTTCGACGACATAGTCGGGGTTGGCACTCTCCTCCCCTAAATATTCCTCTCCGCTCATCTCAACCTTTGACCTCCTTCGACATAGTCAGAGTTGACTCTCTCCTCCCCCTGCTACCCCTCCCCAACCATCCTGACCTCTGACCTCCACCCTCAATTCATAGCTTGACTTCATAACCACTCCATTTTTGACAAACGATCGGGCTTGCCACCTAAACAACCAAACTTTTCCCACCAATGCCCACCCTCGCTCATCATACCAACCAACCGATATTCACCATATGTACCACCCTTTTCTGACCATCGGCCACCCTTGAACATCATACCAACCAACTACCATTTGCCACGTGTACTATCCTTTTTTGACCAATGTCCACCATGCATAGGGTTCACCTCTTAGGGGAGACATAAGTTCCCCCCACCCTACGCTATAAAGAAAAACCACTACTCCCTCAACTGCATCAAGCTATGAATTTTCCTTCACCATGAATCGACAAAGAGATCCTTTCCCAGCCATGTCGAATGCATCAAATGAAACCCTTCATGCCTGCCCTGGAAATAGGTCTCAACTCTACATCCATCATGTCTAGCTACTTTCCTCGACCAAGGCTCTACATAAGAGGTTCCATAGACCCCCACATCCACACTCCTACCTGCTCCCAACAACTTACACTATTTGAGACATTGTCTAGTGCTACCCCTCTTAAGATTCAACCCTACATTCATCAACATATTCTAACCCCTTCTACTTTCTGCCAACCCGATTTGGGAATTCCTTGCATGGTAGGTCCGATGCTCCAACACTAATTCTTCCCCACGAGTTTAGCTTCAACTCCCAAAGGCATTACAATTCTCCTCGTATAGGCCATTTCTGTGGGCACCCTTCTGCGGCGTGAAAGAAACTCCATGCTACTACGTAGAAGCTCCTACTCCCCAACCCCCAAGGATAAGATGTCAGCAATAGATACCTAGCCTGTTGAAAATGGAAGGATGGAAAATCCTTCCTTCAAATGCCTGGAGTCATCATCACATCCAGAAGAATAAATACCTCCATCAACATGTGTATTGTCCCCTCTCTACCTACACAATGCTCAGAAGTGGAGACATGAAGAGTCGATAAGACCAACCATACGCCTCCCATACATGCAGTATACATGTAACATTTTACATTAATAAATTGGTCTTTGAGACCTCTGTTTTCTTTTAACTTTTATCCACACTTTTGCACCCTTCACCACGACCCATAACTTGGCATGCTACTTCTCTCTATCTAATTATTTGTTGCTTTTAAGTAAAGTTATGTTTTCTAACATAAATGGAATTGACCTCAGAGTTATCCCTTTTCCTTTATCATTATATGATTCATTTTACCACTTTTTCATTATATTATTTTCCATAAGCACAACCAAATCACTAATAGACCACTTGCTTGCTCCTCAATTTGAAGTATCTAGAAAAGCAACAACACATTCTACAAAAACCATTTCTACATTGAGGGGGGATCTTAAAATAATGTGCAAATGTACACTCCTGGAATTGTGAGTTGTATGAGTTTTTAGTTGTCTTCTCATGATTTTTACTTGTTGATTGTTTATCTAGTTCCACATTCTGCCAGTGGGTAACAAAATTCAAACATATACTAATTAAAAAAAAAATCGTAAATTTATTACCATACCTATTTCCTTGTTTTGCTTCACAACTCTAGAGACATTTGTTGCAATCAAAATTTTACTTTTAAATTATCCATAATCAACATAGTACACAAATAAATTAATGTAAACACATAATATAAATTCATTATATATAGCAAAAGACTCCACAAAATCCATAGATGCATCCCAAAAAAGTGACATTTAACTGCATTCTTCGACCTGCAAAATTGCAAACCAATACAAGTAATGTCCAACATAAATTAACATAAATTTTAGATGGCTATTTTTTTCATCAAGCACTCAAAATTCATATGCTAGTCACCTCCAAAAAATCTCTCCTTAATTAGATAAACATGACATCCGCAAAAATACCCATCAAAAAACGCCTTCAAGCCTCAAACGCTAAATTAGGTTATCTAGAGGCAATAGTGGAATATTGCTAATTAAATATGTACTTGGAGAAAGCGAGAATTTAAACATTTCCATTTTCAATAACATCATTCAAACCTTCAACCCACTCCACATGGAACTCGTATCTTTATGACAGGGAGGGAGTATCTGCAATTGTCAGTGTGCATAATCCAGTCACCATATCATATACCTTTAGTTGCACTTCCATAAAACCCAACATAAGATTTTTTCCTTGAACTACACAAAAAAGGTACATAGCCAAAGAATTTACTATTTATATCCATTGACATAATATCAAGAAATCTCCAACTGAACCCCCACTCATCTCTTAAATATTCCAAGTTTCATTCAATTGAAGCTTGGCCAAGCTCAAAATTTTCTATCTCTTCAAGTGACCAAACAGACATTGAACCGTTGTTCACAAGAAAAAACAATTCATTCCCATGAAATCCTAATGCCATACACCATATGTTAGGGATATTAAAAAATGAAAAATCCCATTGGTTTCTTATAACATCCAACCAATAGATAGTGTAACCATAGGAAGGGTAGTCTTCATAATATTTTTCTAAATACAACAAAAAAAATTCATTTGGTGAAATACAACATCCTCTGGGGCCATTACACCACCAAAAGGGTGTTCCATCCTTCTCCAAACCATTTCCACACTCATTCAAATAAAAAAATGTGATTCCATTTTTTTGCACACGTGTTTCAACACAACCCAGTCATATTTTCACGAACTAAATTGCTCTAACAAAGAGAAGAATCCCCACTCTCCAATAGTGACACTCCCAACATTTCTATAGGTCTTTGTAAAAGGGTTTACTCTGAAATAATTCTTTGAATTCCAAGATCCTCCATGCCTAGTGAATAGAACCATTGATCTAACTGTACATTGAATTATGTACCTAGAGTCTATAAAAGGAAAAACCAACCGATAGATCTGTCCTTTGTCATTAAGGTAAGATCCAACAAAGAAGATACCTTCCATAAATGCTAAAAAAGAAATAAATCCAAAATCTCTGTTGCTACATCCATTGTAAGAAGTAAGAAAAATTGGGTTTTATAATAGAATATTCCATTCTTTACAAACCAGTTGAAATTTTATGAGCAGTGACAGAGGAACCCAACAAAATACAAACACAAGAATCTCAAATGTAAAAAAACTCACAAATAATTGGATCCATCATAAAATCAACAACTTTCCTAAAAACAAACCAAACATTTCATGTCATGTTGCTAAGGATAAAATTATAAAAAAATAATCATCTTGTCAAACACACAAATAATCAGATTTAAACTGCTATAAAACATCCTTCACAAACATTTCAAAACAATTTCAAAAATGAATAACACTTTTGAAAAACCAAATATTTTCTCTTTTTAAAACACCATTTCAACCAACAACCCTTATAAAACAACATAAACCAAAAAATATAAATATAAAACGATTTTCCCATAATTCCAAAAATGTTGAATGTCGGGGTCAAGCTCCCCTCCAACTCACTTCTATGCAAGACCATTCTGACCTCCCAATGCCTGACCATCATGAGTTCCACCACAATTCTAACCATGTATGTTGGGTTTTGCCTCCGAATCAAATAAATTCTATGATAAAGCATCTCAACCTCCGTCCACCCCACATGGGCTTCACAATGAACCTGTTTCATATCACGTGCATTCGTGGCATACTAATTTGACTACATATTGGAAAATACCTCTAAAAATCATAATTTTTAACCCGCTACCATTATGAACCCAATACACCTTATCAATTTAGAAAACCCCTACTTTCACTAGATATTGTAGGTATTCATTTTTTCATTAACATTTTTTATGCCCCTTTATATTTTTTCATTAACTTTGAGCTCCATTTTTTATACTTTCTGATATAAAAAACCTTTACCCCCTATTATATGATCAATATATTATGTCAATTTTTCCTCAATTATATCCCCCAATATGAACCCACATGGTATGGTATTGATCCCCCAATCAAGCCCCCGTGGTCCACCTGATTGCCTCCCAGTCCAACCAATAATAGAAAAATGTTTTACTTTTCTCAAAATCAACTTCGTTTTTCTTTTAAAACAATTTTTCAAATAACTATTCTTCGTAAATAACATTGTCATAAAAAAAACATTTTGTAAATAACATTTCCTTCCCATGTTCAAAACATGAGTACGCCAAAAACAGTGCACGTTGGAGCTGACCTCTCCATCAACTAACTTCTATGCTTAACCATTTTGACCTTTGTCCACCCTACTATCTCCACATCCATACACCAATAGAACAATGTTTTAATAGATTTTTGTGCCACCAATCACCTTCTCTTCTTTCCAGGTATTTAAACATTCAAAATTTCATGTTAAACACGCAAACAAAAAAATCCTTCCCAAAACATTTCTGAAAACAAAAAAACCAAATCCAACAACATTTATATAAAAAAATTATTCTTTAATTTAAAAATCACCAATACACCACAACACCTTCTATGTCAGGGTCATACTAGCGACTTTATCCAACTCCTTTACATTTCCATCCTGCCTTCCAACTACCACACTTAGTCTAGCTTCGACTACATTTCAGATTTACCTCCTGACTGTCTCCATGTCTGACCACCAATAGAAAAATGTTTTAATTGATTTCCGTGCCACTAGTCACCTTCTCTTCTTTCCAGGTATGAAAGCATTCAAACTTTCATGTTAAACATGCAAAAAAAAAAATATCCTTCCTAAAACATTTCTAAAAACAAAAAAACTAAATCCAACCACATTTATATAAAAAGAAAAAAAATTATTATTTTATTTAAAACCATGAATACACCATGACACCTTCTACGTTGGGGTTGGGCTGATGGCTTTATCCAACTCCTCTACATTTCCATCCCACCTTCCAACTACTGCACTCAGTTGAGCTCCCACTACATTTCAAACTCCCCAAGCTCCGTCCACTTGACTATCTCCACGTCTGACCACCAATAGAAAAATGTTTTTACCAATTTCTATGCCACCAATCACCTTCCCTTATTTTTAGCTATTAAAACATTCAAACTTTCATGTTAAACATGCAAAACAAAAATATTCTTCAAGAAAATTTCTAAAAACAAAAAACGAAATGCAACAAAATTCGTTTAAAAAAAAAATTTAATTTAGAAATGACCAATACACCACAACACCTTCAACGTCCAGGTCAGGCTCACGACTTTACCCAACTCCTCTACATTTCCATCCCGCCTTCCGACTACTTTAATCACCTCATCCCTAACTACATTTCAACTATTCTTTCTCCGCATTTGCGATACACCGCATAACCTTTTACGTCGAGGTTAGGCTGATGACTTTATCCAACCCCTCTACATTTACATCCCTCCTTTCGACTATCACACTTAGTCCAGCTCCGACTACGTTTCAAAATTCCCAACCTTCGTCCACCTAACTGTATTAACGTCCACCCACTAATAGAAAAATGTTTACCAATTTCTGTGCCACCAATCACCTTCTCTTCTCTTCAACTATTAAAACTTTCAACCTTTCATGCTAAACATGCAAAAAGAATATATCCTTCGCAAAACATTTCTTAAAAAAAAAAAAAAAAAAAGGAAATGCAACCACATTCATTTAAAAACATTCATAAAAATGACCAATACACTGCAGCACGTTCAACATTGGGCTTGGGATCACGACTTTATCCAAATCCTCTACATTTCCATCCCACCTTCCGACTAGCATACTCATCCCAGCTTTGACTATGTTTTAAATATTCTTTCTCTTTTCACACAACATTACATATCAAACAAAGTTGAATCTTCTAAACAAGTCATAACAAATTCTACTATCTAAACAAAACAAACAATGTCTTTGCTACTTTTTACCTATCAAATGACGTAAATTTTCAATCAGAAGACTCACTACAGATTCCATAAGCTTGTCTGTGCCTTTCTTACATCCAGACACTGCAAGAAAAACACTTGAATCATTTCCAGTATAATTCGCACCTATACCAATTTCGACACCACTTTTACTCTATCAGTATAATGAGAAGAGACAACTGAAAAGTAAAATATCTGTTTTTTAAAGACACAACCATAACCTGCACCCAATTATTCAACCACTCACCTATTCCTATGTCTGCAAATAACCCCCGCCCTCGCCCCCCCCTCTTTCCATGTCCACACATTGTCCCTATGCTTCAATTATAAATCCAATCAATCACAATCGAATAATACTATTCCAATCCAACAATACACTAGAAAAATGCACCTAAGCAACAACATAAATTATTCTTTTCTTCCATCTTTAAAATGCAGATATTCTCTTCTGTGCTGAAACGTTCCATTTTTCAACGTGCGGTTGCCTCTTGATGTGCTATCATTGATCCACTACCACCACGGTCGAATTCCATCAATCCATTTTTTTTCAAAGGGCAAGATCGACAGATGCCGGTTGCCTCTTGACATGCCATCATCGCCACCAAGCCCACCTTTTGCTCCCAGACGACCCTTCGATCCACTATGCCACATCTCGATGCCTCTTTGAACTCCCTCTCATCCTATCTATCCATCGATCTCTTAGACGAAGAATATTCCGCCAACACTCGATCCTGGCCATTGAAAAATGAGGAAAATCAATTTCCATCAATGGAATTCCACTATCAGTTGAAACATATATGCCAATTGGCAAACTATGCACTAATGCTATTGCATATGTAATACGCACATATGTAGTTGCATATGTAATACATAAGAGTGCTTCATTATATAAAATATGCATTGGGGATTCAAAAATATATATATTCTATATTTTTCAAATGCTAATCCATATCAAATATTGGTGCATTGGTGTGTATTATTGGTAGAAGCGCCCTAGATATTTCAATATAAAAAATTATGAACCAAGGTTTTAAAATGAAATAACAAGTGTATGTGTGTGTGTGTGTATCAATTATTAGTGGTTTGAGTGTGTATTGAAAAATGTGAGTGCACTAGTGTGCATTATTAATAGAAGCACACTAACAAAAAAATCCTCTGCTAGAACCTCTCACCACATAAATTTTTTATATATAGTAAAAATACATTATAAACTCCATCAAAACCTCTACTAATAGTAGAGGTTTTGTAATATTTTTTCCCAATCTTGTAACATTAAAAGCCTCCATAAAAACCTTTGTTGGGTGGTGCTTTCCTTGTAATGTGTCTTTAGAGATTGGCTATTGAATAAATTTATGCCTTACATCATATGTATCATGCCCTTAGAGGTAACAACATGCTTAATTGGAAAAGCTAAATGTTCACTTATATGTTGTCTATTAACAACCCATGTATATCGTGTGTTGCTAGCTTTTATATTGGAAACATTTATAGGATTCCTTCTTCCAACCATCATCACCAAATTGGAGTTTCCTTTGTCAAATTATTCTTGATAGAAATTTTGACATTTTCATTGATGTTAGTACCAATCTCTAGTGTAGAACATATCCCAACCAGCACATCTTCCCCTTTGATTTGAAAATTGTATATGATTCTTGGGGTCGAAATTATAATTATTCAAGCAATGCTTATTAGTAACTACACATTATATAAAATTTGAAACTATTTAGCTCCTTTGGATTCTTACATGTAGTATTGTGATTTTTATTTTCATGTTGCTTTCTTTCCTTTCCATACTTAGGTAAATCCACTTTCCCTCATTGATCTTATTCTAGGTTCAAGAGTACTTTTCATGCTTTTTGTCTTACAAAATAAACTCCATGTCATACTCTATGTTAAAGACCATTGAAATGGCTTCCAAATATGAATACAATATGTTTCCCCTTACTTGTAATTAGAGGTTAAGCCTTATGCACAAAATCAACCAATCCATGGTATTGATGCTAGCATATTTTGCTTTAGTTAACTAAAGAGTTCCTTCAATCCTTGTTCATACACTTGCATAAGTTATCCATGCATTTTTCAAGTATGTGTCAACTTTGTGATGGTTATGTGTCTCATCTTGGGGTATCTATGTGAATCTATAAACTAACTAAATATGTCCTCCCATATTTGGAAATATGATAGTTTGTTGGCTTTCTAGTATCTTTTGAGGGTTGTTCCTTGCATAGTACACTTGAATGTAGTTTATTTTATATATAGGTTGGTTTCTTTCTCCGCATCTGAGTGAGCATTGAGGGTGAAATGATACATTTCGTTTCTTTTCACATAAAAATTAGACAACTTGGATAGGTTACTCCAATGTTTTTATTATATAATTTGTTGATTCTTATTTATGTGATACAATTCCTTGTCTAAATCCTTGAATAGAATTTAATTATTGTGATTCTTTTTCTTTAGGGGTTATTGTGATTTAATAGACCTCCTTGATGATTCTCAAGGAACCCATGTTCATCCTCATGGTAATTTTCATACCCTAAACTTTTCTTATCTTTAATTTTACTAATTAGAGTCTCCATCATACACTTTTTTATCAAGTTTCCAATTGAAGGCTTGTGACTTCAATCTACCTATGGTTATAAGTTTAGCATTATTTTTGGGTGCCATAAAAATTTCATAGTTTTTGCCTTATTGGCTTGCCCTTCAAACGCTTGAAAGAGTTCACCAATAGTATAATTTCTCATTACAAGGTTCATATGAGATTGCAAAATTCCCCTCAAATGTTAGGTTTTAAAAGAGCTCCAACCTGGAAAAAAAAAAAAAAAAAAAAAAAAAAAAAAAACTAAACGAAAAAAACAAAAACTAAAAACTAAAAACTACATTGATCTTCCAACTAAGAAAGTTGACTTAACATTGAAATAAGAACTTAAATGTATCAAATAACATAACAACATCCAATTAATTTTTATAATATTCACCAAAATAAAGAAAATACCTATTAGATTGATTCAAATAATCATAAATGAAGATATTTAACAGAACAACTGAAATAATGCATATTGATACCAACATAAAGAAAAGTGTCTGCCCAATGATTCAAATAAGCATAATGAAAATAATTAACAAACACCTTAAAGAAATGCACATTGATAGTGTAAACTAATCATTGAATAATATTTTTTTCAATGTGGTTCATGGGCACCTGAGATTTATAGCCACTACATCCATGGTAACTATTCAGGCAGATCTACCCAAAGGGATCACTTCCCACTAGCTCATTAGTAGAGCCTGCCCTAAGAGCGCTGAGGATAATTAAACACATGAAATCCCATTAGCAAGGTTCTTTTAATGACATTAACTCGACCAATTGAGTTAACACTTGGAGCTATCATAGGAAATCACTAATGTCATGTCAAACATTAATATTTATAGTGGGAAACAACCTCACAAATTTATAGGAAAACCCACTATTCAAAATGTGAGAAACGTTATTCAAGGATACTAATAGAGGGACAACGCACAATAAAATAACCTAGAAAAGTATGTCCAATCTATAATAGCTTTCTATACTTATATCCTAGGAGTCATTCGATAATGTTAACTTTGATCAAACCCTCGTATTGGCTTGCTTTTTGTTTTTATTTTTCATGAAAAAAATTCGATTCATTAGAAGCAAAAGAAAATATAGAATATGGTTTTCCCTGGTCCACCATGAGGGAAATTAGAATAGTGGCAAAACCAAAGCTTTTTCAGCATCCAAAAATATATACTATTTATGAAAGTCAAAATTGCTATAGAAAATCCATTGGGCCCAAGGCCTACCGAGACTAGCATGTCCAAATAACTGAAAAGACTAACATAAATATAACCAATAGTAGAGTAGATAGAATGTGTCAACCAAATTTTAGGAGACTTTGATTATTCGATAGTCATGGGCTTTTTGAAGCTTCCAAGTGAGTAGCCCGGATCCAGAGGGAGGCCTAAGTGGAATTCAATTCTTTGCAGATGTTGATCCAATCATTGGCCCATTATTTAGCTCATATAGCATAATCAAAATCTCCTCATGAGCTTCATTTTCACTGATATATAGCCTCCCAAGCAACATTTTCATATGTTAGTGGATGCCAATAGTGCACATATATTGATTGAGTCTTCCCTTGCTATGCCTGATATTTGGTATCCATTATTCAAAGTCACGTGCAATCTCAATATCTGATAGACATTCCCACTCCACTTTTATGCCACACTCTTCCTTAGTAATTTCTTCCTAAATTTTAGGTAGGGTGTGATCTCCATATCTCCTTTTTAAGGCCTCCACTCTTTGTTGAGCTCGATATTTCATGTCACGATAGTAGACAACACCCTAGAGTGACCTAACTCACTATCAGGGGATACTTGGTTGCCTTAGAATCCTAGGGTCGATGTAACATGCCTGTTGATAAGGTTAATCCTCTCTGTGGACAGATATGATCCTTCTAGCCCAATGAGTGGGTCTAGCAACTAAAGTGACAATCAACTAGACATCTTCCTAGACTATAATTGAAAAGTAGAACGAGAGAGATGACCTACCTTGTTTTGATGCTACTTGATTTCCTTTATTGAGAGCTTCAAACCACTTGTGTCATGGACTTGTTCCTGCTTCTCTCAACGCTAATGTACTTGCAAAAGTGATCAAGAGACAACAAAGCATGCCAAAACCAATAGCAAATCCAATAATAACCTACTTATCTGATCAAGGAATTCCAGGTTAATACATACATGAACATATATATTTTGGGAAGATGAACCAGTAGTTGTATATTCTTTAAATAATAAAGGGAAGCTTAAAACCATAGCCTTGATGTTGAAAGGCTCTCCTTGAGTAGTAATCCAATTCCAAGCCAAGAAACTGTCCAAACACTCCTCCAAGTCTAATGAATAGCCTCTAAGCATAAGCCCAGCATAGGGGTGCAAATGGACATACACCAACCATTTGGGAATGGGAGAGGATGAATTTATAGGTTGAGAGAGGGAGTTAGGACTTCTCCAAAGATAGGATTAGGCCCACATCTCAAGGAGGTAGCTCATAGAGATAAGACAAAGAGGTCAAAATGGGAGGATTCGACCTCATCTATGCAAAACCACCTCTAGCTCGCTGCTCTGGAAACTTCTAGATCATGAAGCTTCTCATATCCTTTGGGAAAATTACCTTTTTGGGATCATCGTGGGTATGAAATAGAATAGAGTGATGTCATTGTGCATGTCAAACACAATGCAACATGCAATCATTTTCGTTTGAGCTTCATAAGAGCGATGACTCTCATTTTAGGGTTTTAAGAGCTATTTCTTTAGGGAAAGCTCAGAGACATTTTCCAAATGAAATCTTAGGAGGGAGCTGAGTTGTATACATGGATGAGTATACTGTATAATGGTCGTATTTTAGGCACTTTAGGGTATGTCACAAGGAAGTGCAAGAGGCATGACAAAATACTGTGTAACAGATTCCCCCTAAAGCATGAAGGAAGAATGAGGAGTGATGGCTGAGATGCTTTATGAGCTTTTGCAAGGACAAGGACACACACTGTCAGGAGACCTACAAATCAAGGACACATATACATATACATATATGAGAGAAAGACATGAATCTATGGCATGGACGTAGCCATCCGGATAATAAGGACTATATGAAAGGATCCATGGCATGGGTGCAACCATCCAAATAAGAAGGATCATCTGTAAATCTAAGATCCAAGACATGGACACATCCATATAATATAGAAGGATCGTCATAAATATAAAGTCCCACGGTATGGTCACAACCATCCGTATAGAAGAAACATGTGTACAATCATGAATAACATATAACTCCACGCAACCTGAGTCATATTATACAAGAGGAACCACCCATAATGATAGTGGCTCTCAAGGTACGACAATACAATCCATGAATTTGATAATGAAGTTGAAGTCAAACACTCGTGGAATCATCTGATCGAAGGCCAATGATGAAAACTAGTCATCGAATGTGAAGAACTTACCATTAAGGCATGCAAGCTCTAAGGTATTGAAAGGGAGTTTCTAAATCATCTTCCTGGATAATGAGCTGAAGTCAATAAGAAGTGACCCATCGAAAGAGGGTCATAATGATTCCCCCATCATTGACATGAAACGAGGAACAAAATGGAATATGTTTCAAGACTTTAACAATGACTCAAATGATGTATAAGTAAATAACTATAGATTGGACTTCTCTTGAACATATTGGCGACATGACTCTAGAGTGTAGCAACATTAGAATGAACATAGGACCAAGGGTCATAACGACAAAGTGGAATAGTAAAATGAGAGGTAAAATGGATAACCTAAACCTAAAGGGAAAAGTGACTGAATGAGGATATCCCAAACCCGACATGAGAAACAGATGAGTGTCATGTTCAAGAACGACAAGCTGCCTATACAAAGGATGTTTTTATTCATTTTCCCCCACTATTTCTAGTAAGTACCCCTTTATTTTTACACAAGCTTGAAGAGGATAACATATGATTGTCATATAAGTTCACCCTTAAGATGAATCCATCATAGTAAGGTTTACGAGGCATAGGAAGGAGAAGCTCAGACTTGTCATGGTGACAAGTCTTTCATCGTTTTAATTTTTACGAGTCCAACAGAAGAGTAACTCAATATCTTTTTCATATTTAGAGAATTTGAAAAAGAGACGAAAAAGAAAACTCCATCATGTACCTTTTTTTAATTTGTCTCTCGAATCCGAAAAGGTAGAAAACAATATTTTAGAGAACCTCCTAGCCATGCTCGACTAAGGTGTTCCTTTCTCATACAATAGTCTATCTCAGTCCGGAAAAGAGTTAAACTTATACTAAGTATACGTCAATTCATTTACTTTAACGATTTCTAAATGACAAGTAATCAACAATCTTTTCATATTTTTGGATTCTGAAAAGCACTGAAAGAGGACTCACCTGGAGGAATGAGTGGTATGAAAGGATGGCAATTGGTCCTAGTCATGATGGAACTACTCAAAACATGTAAAGGCTGGCTAATATAACCACTCATCGCATATGTTCCTAAGGCAAGGGTAAAACAACCAATTGAAAACATATGATCAGCCAAAGAGAAGGTGGCGATGGAATGAACAAACCAAGGCTCATCTGGCAAAAATTGTCTGATAAAAATGGCAGCCACGAGATGTAAAGTGGGAATGGTTTCATTTTTACACAATATTGAAACATGAGAAGCTATGCTTGAGTATACTTGAGGATTGTTTCATTTTTTCACAAGCTTGAAACATGAGAAGAAACTATGCTTGGATTTGGTTTCATTTTTACACCAGCTTGAAACAAAGATAAACTATGTTTGGGTTTGGTTTCATTTTTACACAAGCTTGAAACAAAGATAAGCTATGCTTGAGATAAGTTTTTCATGCCCCTAGTATAATGACTCAATTTGAGATACATGCCCCCAAGCTTCATCTCATTCACCTAAGTAGGCTATTGGTTACTAACAGGTGGATGGAATGAAGGTTTACTTATGGGATCAAGTGAAAGATTCGATGAGGATTTTACAAGATCTAATCAAAGAAATGAATTGGAAGGGGAATTGTTTCATTTTTTAACGATCTTGACACAAGTAAAAGAACTTTGCTCATGGTCCTTGTTTCATTTTTTAATGAGCTTGACAAAAGACAAGGAACTTTTCTCCATGGGGACCTATTGCATTTTTTAACAAGGTTGACATAGTAAAAGAACTATCCTCATGGGGACCTATTTCATTTTTTAATGAGGTTGACATAGTAAAATAACTATCCTCATATCCTTTTTTTCATTTTTTAAGGAGCTTGACACAAGACAAGGAACTCTGCTCCGTATCCCATGATTATGGACCAAAAGAGGTCATGGCTTCCGAGAGGTTCTCATTAGATGGGAGGACAACACTATGGATGGGATACATGTCTAGGGATCCAAATGAAAAATCAAGTTCCAATGCCCCCAGTACATGGTGTACTACACAACCTACTAGATCATCACTAGATGTGGGCATGGAACAGGTGGCCACATAATTAACCTATGGCGGGGGTAATACTACTTGCACATAAGAACCATTTAGGGGTGATGGTTGAGTGGGAGATGATTAAGGACTAATGAAGGTAAGATGATCAATGATCACAATGTTTCCTTCATTTGGGAAACACATCACTCAAAATAGGGAAGAAACAAGAGCTCCCATGAGATAAACATAGTCATGACCAAGGAGTAGATTAAAATCCAACGGGCCTTGGACAACCATTTTGTCTATATAGATAGTCTTTCCTCCCAAATTAATAGGAAACTTAGGAAGGATCCCTAACAGTTGACTGGTTCCTCTGTTAAAAGCTAACTAATTCTGGGTGACAGCGACAAGCTAAGGAGAACCTAAAGCTTTCCAAGTAGTTGAGGAAAAAATGCTAAAAGATGCACCCTCATTTATAAATATGCTATGTACGACCATATGGTAAGCCTGTGCTGTAATCTTGAAAGGCACATAAGACGGAAGGCGATATCCAACCAGTCGAATCTAATCAAAAGAAGTGACTAAACTACTTGGAGGGGGTGTTGTAGGAATGTGAGAGCTACCCTCTTGCTCGATGGGAACATGATAAATGCTCTCATGCACTTCGAGAACAGGAGGATTTACCTCCAGTTCATTTGAAACTGAAGAAACTAGAAGAACCTGAGCATTATGAGGTTCACTCTCTACCAGAAAAGTACGGTTAACTAAAGGTCGATCCATGTCTACTATTTTCTCAACTAATGGTTAGTCAAAAACAAACTCATGAGACTCACTTTTAGAGAGAGTAGGGTTGACCAGAGATGACTTTTGATCAATAACTGGGTCAACTAGTGAAGGATCAGGGGAAATCTTTCAATAACTAGTCGTAAGATGAGGCTGGGAATCAATAAGGTTTTCCAACTCTTTGTAAGCTTCATCCATTAAAGGAGAAAGGTGAATGGGATGATTACCTTCACACAAATTACAAGGAAATTTGACTTTTCCCTTTTTCCCATGAGTTTTATTATTACTAGTTGAGGGTTTGTCACCAGCATGATCGCCAGAGGCTAATGACAAAGGTTGACATGAACCTATGGACCACACTTCTAAGACCTTGGGAATACCAGGACAATTCCGAAGAAGGTGGTCACCCTTACATAACATGCAAGGGAATTTTACTATCGGGGCTGGTTGGAATATTTTTCTACATTAGTTGCATCGGTAGCAATGGCTTCTTGGTTTCCCCCTTGCTTATTTCGATTCTTCTTCTTCGTCCTCTTCTTCTTATTCTTAGCTTCCTAGTTACTAGAATCTAGACTTTCCCCAAGTGAAGAGGAAGAATGGGGTGAAGAAATAGGTGAAGAAGGCAAGGGATCAACTTGAGGATCAACATGAGGTTGATGTTATCTATGTGGAGGAGAACTTGGTTGAAAAGTGGTTTTGACACTCGGGATGACCGAGGTTGAAAATAACCAAACTGGTAGACCAATGGTCAATCCAGGAAGGGACAACGTTGCCATATAGGGAGCACTAGTATTTCCAAAAGGAGGAAAAGGACTAGGATTCCCATCAGAGGGGTTTCCTTGACTGGTAGACTCAGGAAATGTTGTCATTAGTATCAACCTAAGATCTACTAAGGAGTGTTTGCACAGGAAGGATGTTGTTTTGTGGTCAATTACTTTTATAATTTGAAACAAAAACTTTGCCTTTTCATGTTTTAAGAGTCGAGAAAAGGATGAAAAGGTGACTCTAGTCGCTTTCATTGGTTTAGCAAGCTTGAAAGGACAAGTTTCTCAATGATATTTTCAAATTTAAGGAGTCAGAAAAGATCGAAATGAAACTCAGGAAACTCTAGGCAAAAGGAGTACCAAGTAACCATGAACTGCAATATACACCTCAACAAATAAATTTACCAAGGACTTGACATATGTGCAGGCAATCTCCTCGAATGCTGTGTTCGGTGTATCACGTTTACAGGGTGACAGACTTGACTTCCTATGGATAAAGGTTTGCAACTTATGAGGGTATCCCTTTATATAATCGATGGTATGGGGAGCACAAGTCTGTGCACTGTCTAATGCAAGAGCGAATGAAAACTACTAAGGTTTAAAGATGCCAGAACACATCTCTAGCCTAAACCACTAAGTATGAGCGTTAATGTTTTAGATTCTCCTTAGTTTAATTGATAGATTTTAAAGTTTATCTTGAAATTATGTTTCTATTTCAAGGCCTTAACAATGTCACCTAAACACCTATAATGAAACTACATGAGAAAAGGAAAAAAAAAATTGTTTCAATGAAAGCTAGACTAATCAAGGGGAGAAATTTCAATCAATAATGCATCATGCAAAATGCCTTCCACTAACTTTCACAATGAAAAAAAGTGAAAACAAAATCTAATCTTTCATTTCAGTAAATGCAATGCCAAGATGTGATCCTATAAGAAACGAAAAACACTTTCTTTTCGCTTTCGTCTTCCAAATGTAATGCCAAAAGTAAAAAGGATTGTCACTTCTAACTATCCTAACTACAAATTTTTCAAAAGAAAAATGGTTTTACTTTACAAAGATGCACTTATATGAATTATGCTTTTATTTTCATTTTGAATGATTTGATGCACCTAATATAGTTTTTAGCTTTCAATCACTGAAAAATGTGATCTATTTTCAATGATGAATCTCAAAAATTACTTTTCAATGCAACTAATCTAATGCATTTTCACGAAAAGTAAATTTCAAAATACAGGCTAAAACAAATGAAAAACGATGTTTTCAGTGAATTCTACAGAAAACAATACTCAATTAATCAGCAAAAAGAGCATCTCAATGACATCAAAAAGCAACAAGCAATGACCAATGACTAGAAACCCTAGAATTCAATCAAATTTCACTTTGAAGCCAACAAGACAAATTTTACAAATTAATCAAGATAATCAATCAAAACATTGACAAATTCAAGCATACAGGATGGGAAAAGACCTTAGGAGCCAAGACACATTGGATTCTTAGGAAGAAACCTAAAAAATTCTCACATTCAAGGATCATCACTACTTTATATACCCAAATCCACGATTATCTCTACTTTTCATAGGCAAACCTGCGATGGCATCACTACTTTGTATAGAAAAAGTAGTGATGATTTCAGTGCAACCAAATAATGAAGAAAAGAAATTTCATCGCAATTGTAAAGGTAAAAATTGTGATGCCATCATGACTGTTAAGGCTAAAACTATGATGGGTGAGGAATATGGGAAAAAAAATATTCCAAGAAATCATCCAGACTTAGCACTCTAAGGCAGTAATTAGTGATGGCATAAACCCAGATTGATGCAGACAAGCAGAAAAATCGACGGTTGGACAAACTAGTCAAAAGATCAAGGTGAAGGATTGGATGGAAAGGGTCATAGGCTCCCCAGTGGAGTCACCATTTTTTTGACAAGGTTAATCCTCTCTGTGGACAGAGACGATCCCTCTAGCCCAATGAGTGGGTCTAGCAACTGAAGTGACAATCAACTAGACATCTTCTTAGATTATAATAGAAAAGTAGAACGAGAGAGATAACCTACCTTGTTCTGATGTTATTCCGATTTCCTTTGTTGAGAGCTTCAAACCGCTTGCATCACGGACTTGTTACTACTTCTCTCAACACTAATGTACCTGCACAAGTGATAAAGAGACAACAAAGCATGCCAAAACCAATAGCAAATCCAATAATAAACTACTTAACTGATCAAGGAATGCCAAGCTAATACATACATGAACATATATATTTTGGGAAGATGAACCAACAGTTGTATATTATTTAAAGAATAAAGGGAAGCTTACAACCATATCCTTGATGTTGAAAGGCTCTCTCCTTGAGTGGTAATCCAAGTCCAAGCCAAGAAATCTCTAAACACTCCTTCTCCAAGTCTAATGAGTAGCCTCTAAGCACAAGCTCGGCATAGGGGTGCAAATGGACATAGACCAACCATTTGGGAATGGGAGAGGATGAATTTATAGGCTGGGAGAGGGAGTTAAGACTTCTCCAAAGATAGTATTAGGTCCACATCTCAAGGAGGTATCTCATAGAGATAAGACAAAGAGGTCAAAATGGGAGGAGTTCACTACATCTATGCAAAAACACCGCCAACTCATTGCTCTGGAAACTTCTAGATAATGAATCTCCTCATATCCTTTGGGAAAATTACCTTTTTGGGATCATCGCAGGTATGCAAGAGAATAAAGCGATGCCATCATGGGTCAAACATAGTGCAACATGCGACCATTGCCATTTTGAGCTTCATAAGAATGATGACTCTCATTTTAGGGTTTTAGGAGTTATTTCTTCAAGGAAAGCTCAATATATTTTCCAAATGAAGTATTAGGAGGGATCTGAGATATATACATGGATGAGTATACTCTATAATGGTCATGTTTCAAGCACTTTAGGGTATGTCACAGGGAAGTGTAGGAGGCGTGACAAAATACTGTGTAACAATACCCCCTACCATCCCTAGTCCCAAGCTAAGGATAGGAGGAGGAAGTTACTATGTTGACCTAACCTCCAAAGTCCAGTTATGGAAACAGGGTCTAATTTTTCTGAATTTATCAAAAAAATCCAAAATGGATGTCATTGTTGTGTTTGTCTCGTAGAGACCTTTCCCATGATATAAAATTTTCTCCAATCTAACTCCTAGATCAAAAGATATAATGGATTAAATCTTGGCCAATCAAATAGTTCCACATCACCTGACTTGGCACATGTTGCCCATGTTCCACCCATGTGGCTACCCCAGTCATGCACCATGTCACCACCCATGTAGTGGTTCCACTTCGCTGCCAACGCATTCATACCGGTCATGAGCTAACATATCTACATAGTTCAAATTATAACATATTATGAAATACACACACAATGTGAGTGGGTGCAGACCCCTCTAAGGCCACCTCATTTCGGGGATAAAATAGTGGGAAAAAACCATGCAACCACCCATTGAAACTGTTGGGGATGACCTTGTTGGGGTTATGTGGATTCCTCGTGGGTCCCTCCTCCATTGTTTCTCCTCGTTATTTGTTGTAGAAATGTGCACGTGGGTCCATCCTTACCACGACATCCCAGAGATTAAATCACGGGAATTTCTTGCACAATCCATCATTGATTATTTTGGGGTTAACCTTTCAAGGGGATGTAGAACCTTCGTGGACCCCACTATTAACGTGTATCAATTCCATTAGTCAGTACAACATGTCTGGACTCCACCATGCAATGTCATTTCGATTCTAATGGAAATGTCCGCGAGAAAGGTGCTGGGGTGATGTCACCCCCCACGTGGCCCCACTTTAGGTGTGTCATGTGTCACCTGGTTCTAGGTCACTTAGACCCTTAAAACCATTTAAAGTGTGTGACGCATAACCTACCATGCTGGATGTGGTTCCCACTTAGTCATCTGAGGCACAATAAAGTCAAATTTTCACGTTATAACAGTTTTGGGGTTCCTCCACCCGATGCCCCTACACTTAATATTCAGCTCCATTGCACCAAGGTACTTTGAGAATAAAATTTCGGGAGTTTCCCCTTGGGGCTCCCATTGAAATATCCACGGTACCATACCCATGGGACAGATGGACGAATCTATTCTCATGATACCCGATGGTTGAGATATCTCTTGCCTATGCCTTTGGACATGGCCCCTAGCCATATCATGCTTATGGAAAGAGTCTCGATGCTCCTCTGAGCGTATATCCATGGCATAAATATATGGTTTTGGGCTCTTTGACCCTTGGTGCTTGGCTACACTTTCCGTGCACATGGACAAGGCAAAGCTCCTTTAGTGTCATGAACTTCGACCCTTCTCATTTCCACATATATATGGTTAGATAACTATATAGCTTGCATAGATATCCCTCTTGAGCTTCAGATTTATGTGCATGATTGGAATTAACTCCATCCCTCCTTAGCTTATAAGGGCTTCGACCCAACCCTCTTATACATAGGTACTTAGGTATACACATATATGTATATAATTTTAAACACTATCCTTCTTGATCTTCTAGTTGCATATATCTCTCCTAAGATCATGAGTAAATACTATCCTAATAGCCAAGCTATTTTAGTGCAGGAATTCATTCAATTAACAAATATTTGGTTCTCTCTTCTACATAGATACATTTAGACCGAGTTAAAGTCTCAGGATGAACACAAGGCTAATCCACTCCTCAATATTAACTTAGGCATATAACAACTTTGTTACAAGTAGACGAAAATAATACAAAGAACATGAAAAAACATGAATATGGTGGTCTATGAGGAATCGACCATACCTCATAATTTCATAACAAATAACACTATTTATTCACATAAGAATTTAATGTTCCTTGAGAAGATAGAAAGTTACACTTCATGACATATTACATGCATTGAACTAGTATGTTAAATCTATATCAATACAGGCCTTAGGCTGACATAGGAACCTAAGCCATTGAATATCCATGCCTTAGAAAACAATGTTCATTTAAGCAGGAATAACACATTCCTCAGCATTACAAGCCATGATAAAGCAATACTTAAATAAGCATAACACACTCAATACATGAGAGTCTTAAGTAGACACTTATCTTTGATAAATTTCACTAGCTTAACTGAAATTGGGACCACAACTTACCACCCAAACTTAGACACAATGCAACCAAGCCTTTCTTATACCAGTCACCGTTGAGATAGAATCAATATCTTTAGGATGAGTGCTTAAGGGATTTAAGCTAATATGCCATCTTACACAGGGACTCTAGAGGACCATCCACCTCCACCCACTAGATACTTTATGTAGTCAATGTCTCACAAGGAATATATAGGTCCACCACTTCCACCAACGAGCTACTTAATGTATTCAATATCTCATAAGGAATCCAGAACTCCACCACCTCCACCCACTAGCTACTTTGTGCTGTCAATATCTCACAAGGAATCTAAAGGTCCACCACCTCAACCTTTTAGATACCTCGATAAAGGCTATAACTCTATTATCATAGGCTAAAACAGGGAATCCATAGGCTCACCTCCACCCACCAATCGATCAAGGGAATCCAAAGGCTATACCTCCACCCTCAAATCAGAAAGGGAATCTAGAGGCTATACCTCCACCCTCAAATAAACAAGGGAGTCCAGAGGTTATACCTCCACCCTCAAATCAACAAGGGAGTCTATAGGCTATACCTCCACTCTAAAATTAACAAGGGAATCCTGAAGCTATACCTCCACCCTAAAATTAGTAAGGTAATATAGAGGCTATACCTCCACCCTAGAATCAACAAGGGATCCAAATATCATTGTAAAGGAAAACCAAATAAATGAGTAGAGGGGGATAAATAAATTATCTTGCCAAGAATCTAAGGATAAGGCCTCCACCCAAGCTGTCAAGGGAATCCAGAAAAAAAAATCTCTACCCTCTAGGATTATAGGGTATCCAGAGACTACTATCATCACCTGAGGGCTATTCTTCCACCTCCCAAATCTCAACCTAAGAATGGATCTTCTCCCCACTTTCAAATAACATCATAAAGTTATTATTTTCTTCATTCTTACTCAGTTACTTTCTCCTACTTTCTCCCATGTTCTTTTTTTTCTCTGTCTTGGAATTTGATCCTCCTCAATGTGTCAGAGTGCTCTCTTTCCACTTTCTCTCTACTATGTTGTGCATGGAGTGTAGTCTCCTCCCCTAAGAGTGCTTGTTCATCCGCTATGTTGTTGCAACCATCTTTTTGATTGCATGGGAATACATCATTTTCTCCCTTCCTTCTCATCCACATGGTTTTGTTGTAACTAACTAGTGGGGAAAGTGTTGTGAGTCAACACTTCCTTCCTCCCCACTTCCTATTGGTTGACTTATTTGTTCCCATTCAACTTCCAGTGTAACCCATCTCTATTTAATTTCTTCCTTTCTTCCTTGTGGATTTATCCAAGGAAAGCATGGTCTATTTTCCTTCTTTCTTGCTCCATTAATTTTTAAAAATAGTCCATTTATGGCAACTTGCCATCCTTCAATGGCTATCAAGAAGCAAGTCAAGCTTCCTTGAAATCCAAAGAAACCTCCTTCCTCAAAATTTGGAATCTGTGTCCCAATTCTTAGGCCTTTTTAATTATAATCAAAATATATGAATCATTTATAATGAGGGGGAATTAGCCTGGGGCTATTACAAACCCCGCCCTCTTGGAGGAACATTGTCTTCAGTGTTCTATAACCAAACACAAAATTGAAACATGGTTTAAAACCAAGCACACTTGATTTGTAGCTTTATATACACAACTCTATACAACATTTACAATATTTATTTACATTTTCCTCAACCAATAAATGAAAAATGATATGTTTCCATCATCTAATCAAGAATTTCTCACATGGCTTCCTCAAGCCCACAATTCCTCCACTACACTTTGACTTTCTCTATTGCTTCATTCTAGAGTGTAAGCTGCCTCTGATCTAGGATACATAGAGGTTTCAGTTGGAACTCTCCATATGGTTCTACCTATAACGCAAACCAATAATTTACATGATTAACATCTCGTACGTATCTTTTGAGCAATGCATCATGAAAGAAATCACGAAATTTTATCGATGCTAGCAAGGCTAGCCTGCAAGCTACTATCCCTATTCTTTCAAGCACTTCAAATGGACCTCAAAAGCACGGTACCAACTTGGCACATGACCCAAATTTTAAGGATATATTCTTGGTTCTAATTCAGAAGTAAATGTGTTCCCCAACTTGGAACTCTTTATGCACTCTATGTTGGTTTTCATAACTCTTTTGACTGTCCCAAGGAAACTTTAAATTGCTTATGATGGTTTGCATTTCTTTCTCCATGTATTTCAGCATATCAAGCCCAATTAGCAAACTATTCACCAAATCGCTCCAACTTATAGGAGTATTGCAACTCCTCCCATATAGGTCTTCAAATGGGCTCATTCTCAGTGATTATTTATACCCATTTTTATTTGAAAATTCTACAAGTGGAAGATATTCTTCCTACTTCCTTGGTAGGTGCATCACATACATTCGTAGCATGTCCTCAATAATGATGTTCGTCCTCTCTATTTTCCCATTAGTCTGAGGATGGTATGTTGTACTAAAAGCCAACTTTGTTCCCAATCCTACAAATAATTCTTTCCAAAAATTTGAAGTAAATTTGGAATCTCTATCTAAGATGATTTTCTTGGGAACTCTATGTAATCTTATAATTTCCTTTATGAAGCCACATCACTAGTTGAATTTGTAGACTTAACAACTATAAAGTGAGCCACTTTTCTCAACTATTCAACTACTACCATGATTGCATCATGTTTCTTAAAAGTCTTTTGTAGCCCTGTAATAAAATCCATCAGAATCACTTCCCACTTCTATTCTGGAATGGGAATAGCCTGCAACAAGCTAGCTAGGTGCTTGCACTCAACCTTTACTTGTTGACACTCTATGCACTTGGAGATAAGATCAAACACTTCTCTTTTCAAATAGGGCCAAAAATAGAATTTCTTGATAGCTATTAGAGCCTTTTGATAACCCAAGTGATCGAAGTATGGATTTGCATGAAAATATTGTAATATGAGTTTCTTCAAGTCGTTTTTGTTTGGCACATAGATTTGATTTTTGAATCTAATCATCCCATTGACAATGATGTTGTATTCCTTACCATTTTCATCTTCACATGTTTTCTACAATTTCTCTATCAATTGTTTATATTTTTCATCTTGTTGCCCAATATTTTTTATCCTTTCTTCAAGATCGGTTCCATAGGAACTAATAGCTGTTATAAGGTGTATTTTCACTCTCTTGCTAAGTGCATCAACCTAATCCAGACTTATGTAAGAATGCAAAAAATATAGATATAAATCTAAACACAAAGATGTAGCAGAAATAAAACTTCATTTCATTAATATCAAAGAACTGAAATATGCTTACATATAGAAATGGAAATAAAGTAGCTCGGGTGATGGTAGATTATCTTTGAGAGAAGATGTTGTGGCTACATTCCTCTGAACCGTGTTACAATGAGAATCAAAGGCCTATTTATTATTGAAAAAAATGGAAAACCTTAAACATCCAAGAACCTAACCCTAGGAGATGAAGCGCCAAAAATGTGGGCCCCATTTGGGTAATTTGGTACATCAACTTCCCGAGATCGTAACTTTGGTATACAATCTCCGTTTGACTAGCATAATACTTCGTTTTGAAGATCACAAAGAGGATCCCGAAAAAAAGCTAGAAAACCAATGTACAAATTTTCTAACATCTCTATTTTCCCTAGAAACGTCCTTTAGTCCCTCAAAATGAATTCAGAAGTTTAGGACCTGAAAAACTACTAAAAATAGTATTTTGTGCTACAATTAAGGAAACTGAAAAGAAACAATAGTGGGTGTTTGAGTGGAATAGGTGGGTGGCCACTGATATCCATGTGGATCAATCCTCCCCCCTTAGGAAGCAATGGTCCCCATTATGTTGAGTGCCTCCATGAGATGGGGAAACTTCTGCTGAACTTGGTCCCTAGTGAGCCACTTGCCTTGGTGTAGGAGCTGACCAACTTTGACAACATGATACAATTGGATATTTTTTTGTCGAGTGTTTTTTATCTACGTGTCCATGATCCAATCAGTTGTGGCCTGTTCCATGTAGTCTGAGTTTAACTTTTTTGATGTGAGTTGTTTTGCAATGTCTGATGTGTCTAGTAATGGTGGAAAGTATGGTCGAAGGCTGTCCACATTGAACACTAGGTGCAAGCAAAGGAATGGTGGAATGCTAAGCTTGAAAGCATTTACCCCTACATCCTTAGTGATGGTGTAAGGCCCATATTGGAGTGGGCAAAGCCCAATGAGGTGCTCCTTCTACAAATGTAACAAAATTTGTTGCCCACTTGGAACTTGTGTGGCACCTGATGTTGATCATGATGTTTCTTGTAATTAGCATTGGCTTTATCAAATATGTCATGGACCTGCTGGTGGATGTGTTCAATGTGTTCAATGAAGTTTTTAGCCCTGTCAGCTTCAGACTGGACATGAGTGGAATCTAATTGAGTAGTTGCACATGGTATGGCCATATCAATAGGACATAGTGGATGGTATCCCAACCCCACCTGATCTAGATGGATATTGGTGTCCACCCATCTATTACACTTGGACCCCCACTATTGTTTCTTTTTAATTTCCTTAATTATAGGACAACTTACTATTTTTGGTATTTTTTCTAGTCCTAAACGTCTCAGTCGTTTTGAGGGAAAATGAAGAGACTTAAAAAGTCTCAAACCATATTTTTGGTTTGTTTTCAACCTCCTCTTCAAGATATATGAAACAAGGTATTATGATAGTTAAACGAAAATTGTATGCTAAAGTTACGACCTAGAGAAATTAATGCACCAATTTACCCAAACAGGTACCACAGTTTTAATGCTTCATCTCCTAGGGTTAGGTTTTTTGGTGTTTAGGGTTTTCCATTATTTCTCAATAATAAATAGGGATTTGATCATCATTGTAACACGTTCAGAGGCATATAGCCACCAAATCTCTTTTTTGAGATAAGATATCGTCTTCTGAGCCAGTTTATTTCCATTTTTGTGTGTAAGCATATTTCAATTCTTTGATATTAATGAAATGAATTTTTATTTCTGCTGCATCTATGTTTTTATGTGTAAATCTGTATTTTGTTGCATTCCAGCATAAGTATGAATTAGTGGTATCAGAGAGGTCTACTCTTTCTTTGCTTTTCTTTGCATGTCCCCAACGAGGTCAGGGTATAAGGAGTTAGGGTTCAAACGAGTTGAACCTTGACTAGCCTTGCAAACCTCGACAACCTGCCATGGCAGAAAAAAAGAAAGATGAGGGGGCGGGATATCCTTTCAAAATATTTCTAGAGGAATCCCTTGAGCAACAAAAGAATGTGATGATGGATAAATTTTTCCAGATCCTTCGGCGACTACCCACAGGCAACACATCTTCATCTAGAAGCCACTCTAGAGGCACCACTCCTTTTAAGGTACAAGTTAACTTTGACATTCCCATAGATGCAAACATTGTAGATAGATGGTTAAATCTGTTGGAAGGATATTTTTCAGTTCTTGATTTTTCCAATCGAGATAATATTAATTTTTCACTCCTAAAATTTGCCCCACACGTTAAGGGCTAGTGGGAAACCTACTATGAACCAAAGGATGAGAGGGAATCCTCACTACTTTCAACCGCACCTACTTCAAATTATTTCTGAGACACTATTAAGGAAAAATATTACCCTATCGGGAGCTATGAAGATAAATACATAAAGTGGACCATGCTGCGATAGGGAAGGGACCAAGATGTGCCTAATTTCACAAATGTTTTCCATACCCTTTGCCTGAAGTTGGGTGTGAAGGATTCTTAGTGGAATTTGGTACTCAAGTACCGCAACTTCCTACAAAAGTACATCCAGGACGAGATAGAGTTCATGGACATCTCCTCGCTTGGCTTCGCCTATTGATACGCTTTCGAGATCAAGCATAAATTTAAACAAAAGAAGTAAGACTATTGCCACCACCAAGATCTAGAAGCATGAACTCAAATATCCAGAGGAGGGGAGTGACTCTTCCACTCATAGATGTGTGCGAAGTGTTCTTTGTTGCATTCATTGTCGACAACGGGAGCCAAAAGAACCTCATTTTGGAAAAGTCCAAGAAGAAGTTGGGTCTACCTGATGAGCACCAGTATTGCAGTAAGAATGATGCAACTCTTAGAGCTACCAGCTTTACTTTATCAACCTGGGGTTCGTAGAAACTTGGAGGTGACAGTGCTTTATACACCGGTAAAAGTGATGGTTCTGCCTTTTGTCATTGTTTAGTTGGTGAGAAACCACTACAGTTTTCAAGTCAGACTTCTATGGAATCAAAATAAGCTTGATTGCTAATGAAAGAAATAGAAATCTACTCTAGGAGAAATCTTGTCTACTACAAATAAGGAAAATGATTGAAATCCTATGCTAAAAACACACCATTCTCTAACTAACTGCTAAGAAACTATGCTTTACAAGAATGTCAAGCTAACATGTATGAAATGCTACTATCTAAAGCATGGAAATTTAGTACATCAAGCATTACTACTATGCATGTAAAGGACTAAAATATATATGTTTTGTTCTTTTTATTCTTTTTATAGAAAATCAAGTGTAAACCCTAATCTCTTTTGGTGATGTGGCAGGTGGCTTAGTGATGCTGGTGGATGGTTGGGAGGTTCAGGAGATGGTTGGAAGGTTTGGGATACCCTTGGGTGACTTGGTGTGGCTTCCTAGAGGTTTTCCCTCAATTCAACCTCAAAACAGGCCACTACAAGAAACCTACAGGATTCCCTGTATTTCTACATGATACAACTAAGAGAAAAACTATGGTCGCTGGAGGTGATGGAAGGCTTAGGGAAGGTGGTGGATGGGTAGAATGGAGTGAGAAAGTTCCTAGGATCACTCATAACTCAAAACCAATGTTAGGATATGGTTGGATTCACTCAACATGATTGGAGGAATTTCTATGTAAAATGATGAGATTGGTGAAGATCTTGGTGAAAGAAAGGAATGATTATGGATGGATGAAGTTGGAGGGTTGTTTCCTTCTAGGTCATATAAACAAGAAGAATTCTAACAAGCTAGAAAATAATAATTTAATGAACTAGATGTCTACTTCATGCATGAGGAAAATTGCTAAATAAAATGGAATCATGGATGAGATCTACTGTAAGACTGAAGATGGAAGAGATGATAATTAAATCCTACACTTGCAAAACTGATCAAATGCTAGTTCAAGTACAGTAAGATCTAAATCTTATGAGAAAATGGAAATCTGTCTTTTTGGGGCTGCATAAGGGTCTTTTCCTCAAATCATGATCCTTGAGGGAAGAGGTGAGGCCAAGACACCTACTAAAAAAAATTTGGTGCTTCTTTTATCCCTTCTAACCTGCTACTGAAGTAAAGCACAAATGGAAGAAAACTAATAAACAACTAATTAAATCTACATTACTTGCATTGAAATACTTCTAAAGACAAGTTAACCATGAATATATGAAACTAAGCCAAGCATACAAATACAAGAAGAGGAGCCTTTGCTGCTAGGGTTGGGCCCTATCCCAAGAGCTTCAACCCTCTCAGTTAACTCAGTGCTGGATTAAGAAAAATCTCATTTTCATTATCAAAACAAAAAATTACATCAATGTCTTCCACACGTTTGGAGCTCGAAAATAACTAGTGTTTTTATAGAAAAAATTCAAACCGTAATGATGCTCTAGGCCTCTATACTTATACAACTGAAGTCCCCAATGATTTCCTTAAATCTAGGGAGGCTCGGCTCCCAAACTTGAGATGAAATAACTCTTTGTCTATCACTTGCTTAGCTACCTTTTGATCTTCATGACTTGGTTGATTGCACTACGAGCTGGTGTGATTAGTGGAGGAATATTCGAATGGGGGAGGAGTAGATGAGGAGGATTTACCTCCTACAATCTCTCTCCCTTTTCCCATTCAAGTTTCAAACCTTAGTCTTGCCAAAATTTCTTGATTTTCTCTTCCAAACCTACATTTTATACCTAGTTGAACACAAGATTAAAATGTATCCTGATGTCAAGCCGGTACGACAAAACCTCCATCTTGTTCATATGAAGAAGGGTGATACCATAAACGCAGAAGTTGAAATTTTTTTGCATGTTGGTTTCAAATACCCCATTCCTCTTACCGATTGGGTTTCCAATATTGTTCATATCATGAAGAAACAAGGAACAATATGAGTGTGTGTTGATTATAGGGATGTTAATCATGCTTGTCCAAAAGACAAATATCCCACTCCCTTTATTGACTAGATAATTGATGAATGTGCCGAATGTGAAATATTTTCATTTATGGATGGCTTTTCCAGCTATAATCAGATCAATATCCACTCAGAAGACCAATCTAAAATTGCCTTTATTTGTCCCTGGGGCACATTCGCATATAGGAAACTCCCTTTTGGTTTGAAGAATGATGGGGCAACTTTTTAGAGGGAAATAAATTATTTCTTCCATGACATCAAATACATCATTCAACCCTATCTAGATGACTTATCTGCTCATTCATGGAAACAGGTTGATCACTCGCAACATTTGAGAGCCATTTTTTTACGGTGCCGACACTACAAAATTCGACTCAATCCACATAAATGTGTGCTTTGTGTAGGCTCTGGTCATTTTCTTGGTTTCATAGTGTCCAAAGGAGGAATTTGACTTGACCCCTTGAAGGTTAAGGCAATTCTTGATCTACCTCCACCTTCCAATTTACTTCAGTTATAGAGATTCCAAGGGAAGGATAACTTTCTAAGGAGATTCATTCCCAAATATGCCAAAATGGCTAAAGGGTTTAATCGTTTTTTGAAAAAGGGAATTCCTTTCCATTGGGACCAATTTGCACAAGCTTCCTTTGATGCTCTCAAAG
Source organism: Pinus taeda (assembly GCA_000404065.3). NCBI lineage: Eukaryota > Viridiplantae > Streptophyta > Pinopsida > Pinales > Pinaceae > Pinus > Pinus taeda. The sequence continues at coordinate 103,397 of APFE031526337.1, read as the reverse complement.
ATACCCTGATCCGAGTGTCATTAATGTATTCTCCTAATTATCAGAACGACTATTTTTTGTATCTCGTCGCTACAGATACAACCATTGCTATGGTTTTAGTCCAAGAATAATATGGGATTGAAAATATGATCTATTATTTGAGTTTTAATCTCAATGATACCAAAAGTATTCTTACGTTGAGAAGATAGCTTTGGTTTCCGTTCAAGCTGTACAGAGATTTCGCCATTATATCTTGCTTCGAAAGACCACTGCCATTTCGGATTGCAACCCTATGACATAGATTTTGTCATGTCAATAGTTGGGGGAAAATATTCAAAATGGATCATCATTTTGTAGGAATTTGATTTGGAATTCATCAAATCCAAGTCAAAGAAATATATAGTTTTTGTCGCGCTTCTTTGCAACCTTCCCTCTACCGCCATCGACTCAACAACGGAACCATCAATTCGGGATGAGTCTATGTTTCTGATCTTGTCATCTGACCCTTGCTATGGAGATATACTGATCTATCTCCAAACCCAAACTTTCTGTTCTGATACCTCTCACTTGCAACAACGATGTATTCGATATCAAGCCAAAGATTATCTGATCATTAGCAACACCCTTTACCGTCGCGGTATCGATACGATTTTTTGTAGGTGCCTCACACATGAGGAAGTGAGAAAGTTCTAAATGATTTCCATTCTGGTGCTTGTGGTGGAAATTTATCTGGTTATGCTACTGCACATGAAATTCTCTGTGCTGGTTACTTCTAGCCTACCATATTTAACGATTGCATTACTGCTGTCAAAAATTGTCATGCATGATAGATTTTTGACCATAAAACTTGATTGCCACCTACACCACTACATCCTGTCGTCATTGTTGGACCATTTACAAAATGGGGAATTGATTTCATGAAACGTAACCCTCACTTGTTTGGGGGGCATGGGTATATTATTGTCACCATTGACTATTTTACGAAATGGGCCTAGGCGATGCCTACATTAAACAACAGTGGTGAGACAGCTGCACTTTTTTATTCAACCATGTGGTTGCATGATTTGGTGTACCACAAGCTGTAGTTATAGATCATGGTTCACATTTTCGCAATCACATGATGATTGAATTAATTTCCAAGCTAGGATGCTCACATGATATTTCTACTCCTTATTATCCACAGGCTAATGGACAAGTTGAACCCATCAATGAAGTCCTTAAGTGAATGCTTCAACGAACGATAGGAGTTCACAAATGAAACTGGAATTTCATCCTTTACTCATCTTTGTGGGCTTACTAAACCTCGGTAAGAAATGCAACTGGATTCACACCTTTCCAATTGGTGTATGGTCTTGAGGCAATCTTGCCAATACAATGTCAGATTTCATCACTAAAACTCACAATTGACTTGTTATCTAACACTTCTGATGTGGAAGCATGTTTCTTAGAACTCATCCATCTAGATGAAACACGTCGTGAAGCCGCATTGGCTAACGAAGCACATAAGAAATGAATTAAGGCACAATATGACTGCAATGTCAAGCCTCGCATATTCTTAGAAGGAGACCTGGTCTTGCTTTATGATCAGGGAGACGATAAATTAGGAACAAGAAAATTTGAACCACTATGGATGGGCCCCTACATTGTCAAGCATGTTTTGGAAAAAGGCACTTGCGAGTTGGTTGATTATGATGGAATTCCATTATTGCAGCCCCGAAATGGGCTATATCTTAATTGTTACTATGCTTGATTGTGTGCAGTAAAAACACTGTATATATGCTTTGATTGCATGTGTGTGTCACAGTGTGAGTTTTAGAGTTTTTATTTGGTTAGTAATCCACTTTGCATTTGTTGCAGATGTCGGAATATTTGGCGCCATTTGTTGGCTATGTCGATGGTTCTAGTCGTAGTACGTAGAACCTATCCTCTGCAGCATGGGCCATGTTCGCTCCAAGTGGCGAGTTAGAGAGTTTTCAAGGGATTTGTATCAGTCATTCTAGGAACAATATCGCTGAGTATAGCACATTGATCAAACTCCTCTCTAATGCCATTTCACTTGGAATTTGCTGAATCGTCATTAGGATAGACTCACAACTTGTCGTACTACAACTTACGAATGTTTATACCATCCGAAGTCCAACTATTCATCGTATATTCCTTAGAGTTCATCTCTTGGAAATATATTTTGATTACATTCAATATCAACACATTTCTAGAAACTTTAACACATTGACTAATTCTTTAGCGAATTACATGTTAAACAAACATTTACAACATATTTAAAGAGTAACTTTTCAATTCACATCAACAGTTGAATAGGATTACACATAACCATACAAAAACACTAAAAGTAAAATAGATAGATGTTCAAAGTTTTTACAAAAATTTGTGTCTAAGACATTTCATGGAAATGTTGGTCATCTAACCTCAAAACCTCAAAATGCATACAGTAAATCATCCTAAGTAGATCTAATGATTCTTATGATAACAGGTCACTACCTCAGCTATCATGCGCAATAGCCTCATCCAATGGCTAGGTACACCAATAGAATGGAATTTTAGTCTCATCGATGACTCCTCGATCCAAACATCCAATATACTGAGGGTTAACCCCTCTATATGATGCTTCAACTCCACCAGTGTCTTGATTAGATCTAAATCCTGAAGAACTGCTCTTCTGAAATTTCTCCCTGTTGTTTCACCCGCCTCCTGTTGATGACCTATTGGTCAAACAATGCAAACATCTGTATACATGAGAACATTTTTAGATTAGTCTTGGAAACACCAAAAAACACAAAAACATGTAAAAACTCAAAAACTCAAAAATACATGGTCAAGACAATTTACCTATAGCACCCCATTGAGCACCCAGTGGTAATCTCAAATCTGTATCTCTACAGAAATCTTTCCCTACATATGGATGCTCCTCTATGACAATATTTTGTCGATGAGCCCAACTGAAGAATGTGGTAGAAAATGAGATTGATGACTAACCAGCATGTCTAGCCATCAACTCTAACCATCTCTGCATCCGTGGATCTCAAGGACCAACTAAATTCAATGTCACATGTTGAGGTTGCATCAATGGAATTCTCTCCAAAGTAAAAGCGATCAAGATCGATCCATAGCTGAAATTTTTCATCTTACTACTTTTTACTTTAGTTAGCTTCTCTTTCATCAAAGAGAGTACTGCCTCACGCCAGTTGAACATAATTGGCTCAAGACACTCAAGTGCATACTGCATGTATGATCTATTCGCGACATGAAGTGTCATGCTACCCGCCAACTTTGCAATAGTAAAGAAGATTGTTCACAAGGGCATATCACGAACATCCCTAATGTTTATCTTTCCATCTTTGTTAGGTTATGTACCTGGTTGACAGAATTGTTGAGCGTAGTCCCTCACTGATTCACCCCCATGGGCAGAAACTGAAAGAGGAATGGGGGCACCATGTCTTGAAAATCCTGTGAGAAAGTAAATATCATCGATCAATATAAGAGGCACTTTGTCCCCTATGTGAAAAACCTGTTCCTCTAGATCCCATGAATGAACCAAGAACTGTAATAGTTCTAGTTGTTGCCTCATCCCGAATAACCTGAAATATTTGAGTAACCCACAATCTCTGAGGGCCTCAATAGTACCAGGATCATTTAGGGCAACCATATCCTTCTCTTCATGTTCTCTTTCACGCCATGTGATAGCCATTTTGATCCGATCAAAGTCTGAAATCACACCATAGGCTTAGTTAGGATCCATTTCATGCAAAAAAATGAAGAGATTTTGGGTAGAAATGATGAATCAAATTTCTAAATTGCACCCAACACACCCTTGATCTTTAGACAATGTGATGCAGAGCAGTTTCCTTTCTGTTTGACTGCTTTGCAGTGCACTTTTCGATGCATAAGGGTGCATTGATCCTAGGGCATGATATATTTACCCTAGGGACCCAAAACCCTAAAAAATTTCCTTGAAATTGAAAAAGAATGACCTTAAATGAAAGAGAAGAGGTAGATCTCCTACTTGGCCTTGACAGCATGAAGAATAATCCACAAAATCTCCCGCAATCAGTTGCTGAAGTTTGAGGTAAAAAGCTGGTTCACAGCAAAAAACTAAATGGTAAATTTCAAATGGTAAAATGACTTGGTAAATTATTGTTTTATGATGATTTCATGTTCATTAAATGTATAAATATAGTTTTTACCTATTTTAATCAATGAAACAAGTATGTTTAATCCGTTTGATGGTTCTTTTAGCAGGTTTACAGCTAACATAGTGAATTTGACGTGCGTGACCGTAAAATGTACTTTTGACCACAAAGCATACTTTTATCTCTTTTTTGAGCTCTGTTAAACATCGAAAGAGGAACCCCCTAGAGTCCTCTTTCAACTCTTTTCAGACTCTCAAAATATGAAAAGATTGTCAGACGCTTGTCCTTTTTAGCTCGTAAATAGATTGGAAACAACATCTACTCAGTATAAGTTTAATCCTTTTCTGGACTGAGATATATTACTTACGAAAAAGGAATACGTTGATCAAACATGGTCAATAGGTTCTCTCTTGTATTATTTTACACTTTTTTGGACTTGAGAGACAAATTTACGAAAAAGAACTTCTAGAGTTTTCTTTTTGTCCTTTTTCAAACTCTCTAAACATGAAAAGGACCGAGTTCTCATTGTCATTAAATTCGTTAAAGCATCAAATAACGACAAACTTGTCCATCATGACAAGACCGAGTTTCACCTTCACTAGACTCGTTAAAACATCACATAGCAATGGATTCACCCGAAGGGTAGAATTATACATCAAGCATATGTTATCCTCCTCAATCTTGTTAAAAAATAAGGAGGTACTGGTCAGCAATGACTGGGGAAAATGGGAAAAGGGATAAATCACTTTATGGTAGCAAGTTGCTCTTGAACATGACACTTTCACTTCATCTCTATGACTATTTGGGTTGGGTTATCTGCTCGATGGTTATCATACCTATGGTCTATCACACCATCCATCACTTTGGTTTTCGGTCAATGCTACCAATTCATTCAGTGTCGCCGACATGTTCAATAGAAGTCACTCAGTAAACTTCATCCTTTGCAATACTCATAAACCTTCATTTTCATGACCGCCATTCCTGAACATTGTCTCATCAGTCACATTCTATCTTCAAAATCATTACACTCGTTTTGTGTCTTTGATGGGGGATACATCAAGGCCCTCCTGCAACAAGTTGTTTTTTGTCGACATTAGCACATTATCTAGGAAGTTGACTTAGTAACACCCTTCCAGTAGCTTGAGCCTTGCATACATCAATGGCAAGTTTCTCGCTTCTAGCAATAGGTTGACTCCGCAGGCCTTCAACCAAAAGACTTTGTATGGTGTTCAACATCAAACCATCTATTCACACCATGCAGAATGTATTGTAGTACCTTGAGAATCATTATCATTATTGGTGATTTATCTCGTATCTGTTAACAATGTACATCATTGGCTGGTAATCAGATGGTTTCTTCCCATGTTCCACTTCAGAACACATTGTCACATGGTTAGACTCGTACTTGAGCAAACGATTGGACGAGATAGAGGACCTCAAATCTAGTTTCATCCATCTGGGCTGTGATTTCAAGAGAATACTAAATAGTCATCTTATCATGGATCTGTATCTGTAGACGACTATCTAATTTATGTACATGTAATGAAAAGTTTATATGTTGAGGTTGAGTATGCCTTCCCTCAGCAATTCATGAAAAATTCAAATATATCATGATATTATGTATTGTAATTAATGTAGGTCACTGTCTACTTCAGATCATCCTCATCACATCATAAAGCATATCACTCAACATTATCATTTTTTACTTCATGCTTTAGGGGGCAGTTGTTACAGGTCTATTTTGGCACATCACTCCTGATGGTCAAATCAGTGTAAATAGGGTCTATCAAACTCTAATTCCATTGCTACATGCCCTAGACATGCTACCTCATTGAGTGCTTTCATCCATGAGAGTTCCTAACTTCAAACCCTGCTGAAGTACTTCCTTGGGTCACCAACGTACCCCTGGTGAGGGGTAAGTTCTCTGCAGAGAAGATAGATCCATTCAAGGGTACATTGCAGAGGACCTAAGCCTACTCAATCCTGCACTGGGTGAGAATCCTCGAAATGTTCATTAGATCCTCAATATATTCCTCCTTTCTAGATCTTTCTAGAAGGAACCCAGCTCATATCCTATCAAGATGAGCTTGACTTAGGATAGCCTTGGATCATCTAATCCTCTATCCTCTCATCCCTTTAAACATGGAAATTAATCATCCAATTATGGAAAACCATTCAATGCCATATTAATGACAAAACCACTTGCATTCATCTATAAATTGGCCTCCCATCATAGAGCCAAAAGAGATTGGGATATTATAGAGAAATATTGTTGGTTTAGAGACTTGAAATCATTGTCAAATTAATGTTATGTTGTTTGATTGATGTTGCTATTACTGTGATGAGGGTTTGGACTAAGCTGGATGAGTGACACGAGACCAAACCACATTGGGTGTAACTTCTCCTTCTATCAATCAATAAAGTTGTTTGTTCCTTTTCCAATACTTTTGTCTATATCTATGATGAATGTATGTTCAAATGTTGTCGATTCCATTTGTTTACAATAAACAGATCATATGTTTTGATTGTTGTTGTCTTCTGTTTATGTTGGTAGGTACCAATTGAGTGAATTCAGTTTGATCGAGAGCGACGGGAGCAACTCAAAGGGGATCAAAGGAAGCGAAGGATCACAAGTAGGTTCTTTTATCTTATCTATTTATTGTAGGAAAATGTTAAACATCTTTACTTCAGTTGTTCTTAGTGTAACTACCCACTTAGGGAAGATATATTTATCTGTAGGTATATACTTAGCTTCCGTATCATTGAGATTACGACTCAAATAATAGATCTAATGTTCAATCCCATCTTATGGACTAAAACCACAGCAATGGTTGTATTTGCAATGATGAGATATAGGAAATAGTCGTTCTGATAATCAGGGGAATACATTAATGACGCTGGGATCAAGGTATCTTTGAGAGCATCAAAGGAAGCTTGCAAAACCTGGTCCCAATGGAAGGGAATTCCCTTTTTCAAAAGACAAGTGAATCCTTTAGCCATTTTAGCATAGTTAGGAATGAATCTCCTTAGAAAGTTAGCCTTCCCTTGGAGTCTCTGTAACTGAAGTAAATTGGAAGGTGGAGGCAAATCAAGAATTGCCTTAACCTTCAAGGGGTTGAGTCGAATTCCTTCTTTGGACACTATGAAACTGTTGAAGCCCCAAAAATCAGGTCTACAACAAGGGAGATACCCACCCGGTCCGGACCTTGGTTAGCAGCTCCTTTTCCATTTGGTGTAGTGGGTCTGACTGGGGATATGGGACTAGTTTCCCAATTTATGTGTGTGTGTGTGTGTTGAGAATTGATATTTCCTTTCTAATAATTTCTAAGTAAAATGATTTTATTCTAAATCTAATTTATCAACATGCAATTGTATTCTAATGAATAGAAATATCTAATTCTAAAACTAACCTGAGATTTAATCTTTCAATTATGCGATCTAAAATAATTTCAAATGGAAATTGGTAATAAAGATCATTCAAATGCTATGAGAAAAGAATTCAATAAAGATAAACCATTTCGTATAAAAATTTAGATGAAATAATTGTGAAAAACATATCGCATAATAAGTTACTCATATATTAAGCATAAATAGAATAGTTATCACCGTACAGAAGTGCCAAATGATAACTCAAGCATACAAGCATTCATATATAAATAACTGAACTTGAATATCACCTCAATGCATAAGCAAAAATTGTTAAGAGATAAAAGTACCATTTATAACAAGTTCTACTCATAAGCCTCAACAATAATGATCTATCTCTTCTTAATTCAACATCCACTAAGAGTACAAAAGTGAAACAACAGTAGTAGATATTAAACAAAGATATCAATAAATCATGTTCCATTCATTCATCAAAACCTCCTCGGAGGGTGCAAAAGTGCATGTTTGAGGACAGGTTTTTGACAAATTTCAGGACCCCTCTCTAAATGCATGAGAAGGGTTTAAATACTACTAGCTAAATCTAAAAATATTTTATTACAAAAATGTAGGAAGCGGTTTAAATGATCATCCTCATTTCAAACAAAAATAAAGCAAACTAAATTTAAAACTGAATCTAAAACAAAAACTGGCAATTAACTATCTATGTATCTGTTCCTTGTAGTCGCAAGCATTCAGCATTTGCTTGAGGAGAGTTGGTTGGCCGACCTCTGACTTTAGTTGTCCTGTGAAAACAGAATCAACTCGTGCTGGTACCATCTTCTCGGCAGAGTTAATGATACATTTGAGAGTCATGCACTGGCTATGTGGTTTTACCAAGTACACCCAGTAAGAATCCCAATTCAACTTGGTTAACCTTTTGATGACTCTGCTCTTTCTTGAGCCTTTTGCCTCCATTTTGTCTGTAGATGTTGTACATTTGGTAAATATCCTGGAGTGGTCTCTGATATTAGATTTTCCCTGTGTAAATTTTCATTGATGCAGTTAATGACGTTATTTGCTGTTGTGGCTGCTTCTTCTGCCGCTTGTTCTGCTTTCCTGATCTGCGCATCCCACTTATTAAAGAGCATTTCTTTGTGGGTTTCATTGATTATGGGTGCACTTGCCTTTTTCCCTTCCTCTGATTCCTGCCAAGCAAAATATTCAGTAACTCTTTTATCGATTAAATCGTAATCATGTAATAAGTCTACAACTTGATTAGTAATTCTGTCACTTATCTCGCAATGAGAGATCCATTGTGATATTCTTTGGCACAATGTTTCTTGCTGCTGTAGGAGTTGATCATTTAAGGAAATGGATTATGTGACAAACTCTGTAAGCTTAGGATCTTCCTTATGCATCTCTTGCATAACTTGTAACTATTTTTCTCTTTTGGCCAAACTGTTCTAATATCCAAGCTGCATTTGTTGAAAGTCCTGCTATAATCTTTCTAGTTGTTTTTGTGCTTCACTGTTGCCATTGGCTTGGTGTAGCTGTTGCAAAATTTCTGTATTTTATATTCCTTTTCTTTCAATAATTTTTGTACCTCAGATGCTTTATGAATGGTCACAGAAGCATATGCTCCTACGATATGAGATAATTTAGTGAGATTTTTAGTTGGGTCAGTGGTAGGATCTTGTCAAAGGATGTCTAATTGCTCTGGGTCAGAAGAGAGCACGCTTTCCAATTTCCTTTTCTTTCTTTGTCTTCTCACCACTGCCTTATGTTGCGGACTATAAAATACATCAAGAGGAGGAATTTCCTCTATTTTGAGCATAAGTTCAGAAGATGGGGTAATGGGAATATGTTCCATTTTTGGGACATTGCTGATTGTCCCAGTGACTATATCATCCACTATTTGTACATTACTTTCAGGTGTCTTTGTGCTCTGTCCCTCAGTATTTATTAAATCATTGAATGTCTCCTATTCTTTATCCATCTTAGTTCTAACTGGTGGTGGTTGGATGATGAGAGGAGGAAGATTTACTTGAGGAGTGGTCAAACCTGTTGTTCTGGGTGCTCCCTAGACTGGGCAATATTCCTTACTGACCCTTCACTTTTATTATGGCCACTCTTGGACCTCTTGGAGTGTTCTGGTGTTTCTTTCCCAGACTTAGATCTAGACCTGTTTGTGCCTGAACTTACACTTAGACTGATACTGGGAGTTCGCTCCCTTACTGGTTCCAAGCGTAATTTATCCAAAGGGATATTAGCTAACCTCCTTTCTCTGTACATCTTAAACTCTTGAAATTCTGCTGGAGGAAATCGCATTTGGGTTGAATGCAAAACTTCTTTAAGTGTACTTTTTTGATGAAACATATCATCAAAAAGTTCATCTTCTTTAGAAAACACTTTTATTTTGACTACAGTAGTGAAATCCTTAATGATATTGGAAGGGTCGAATTGTCTTCCTAAAATTTTGAACAATCGTAGACATAACATGTTGTCTACTTCTTTGAATGCATGACCTAAATCGAATAGTGAAAAGGCCCCATAGGCCACAAGAAATTGCAGCCAAATGGCCTTCTTCTTGTCCTTCAGCTCTTCACTCATACCTCCTACTCCATAGGTCTGGTAGGCAATCTCTCGTGCCAGTAGTTTATCAGGGGCGTATAAAGGTAAGAAATTAGGGGAAGTGAGACTTCTGAATACTCTAACATATATGAAAAGTTCTTCTCTGAACCATCTCGTGACAGGGAGCATATCGACCTCCACTTCAGGAGAAAATCGTGGAGCGTCTTTATTATACAACATTTTGTACAGAGGTAACATGATTCCATGACAAATCTTGTAGAAATATGGAATGAACTTGGAATCCCATAATTCTTTGTGATAAATATGAATGGGTAAGGGGTCCTGAGTAGTCCATTTCCAACCCATTAGAGGAAACTTGGAAATATAACAGACTACATCCATCACATAAGCAGATAAGTAGAAAGGGGGATAAATCCTCTAAGTAGTAGTTCTTTTGGACCGGTCATTCAAAATGGTTGTGGCTAAATTGTCGGACAATATCTTAGCCCAATCCACAATAGTAGCATTAGTGGTGGCATCCAATAATGGTAGCCATTCAGATGAAAATTTGTTAACGTTTGGCTTTCCAAAAAGTCTACAGAGCATAGCAGTAGCAAAGAAATACAGAGAGGTGAGAGAGCTAGTACTATACATACCATGCTTATCCTTTTTAGGTGGCTCATCCCTTCTTGACTAGTTCTTGGTGCATTCTACCAAATATTCATTTTCTTTAGCAAACTTCTCCATGAATTGTTTGTTATAATTCACCTGTGGCTCTAGTAGATGATACATGAGTCTCAAATCTTGTGGAGTGAACGAGCCAATGAGTTCTTGGCTCTGAGTCTTAAATTGTCTATTTGTGATATCAGCACTATCCATTAGCCATTTGACCATGTTCGTGTATGGAAGAATCTTGGGCCTCACCGCTATCCGGTGCAAGAACGAACATGCTAGTTCTGTAATCGACGCCTCAGATGACCTGCGTGAATCTACAGTCACTGTAACCTCCATTACTCTGGGATTTTCTTCCTCGGGTAGGCTGTGAATGCTTTCTCAAGTAGTAACACTGGCATCTCTGTTGCAAGTGGTGTCTGTGTACAAGGGCGTCATTTCTATATCTTCAAAACTCAGAGCTTTACCCTTCTTTCCCATAATATTTTGAACACTGGTATGTATATTTCTCTGCTTTTCGCTCCTGCAATTTACAAATGAGGCAAGAATAATGATAAGAAAAAGGTGACAGGAAAGCTTTAAATGTTGAAATCTTATAAATTATATCACCCTACGTGAAATGGCCCTTCGATCAGATCAAAACATTACTTCATTAATGATTACCAACTAACTCATTAATTATCATTAACGCGCATAACTGGACATCGGTTTATGCGAAAAACGTTTTTTAATAACGAGTCCTGAAGATTTGCGATAAGGCGATTTTGCGATTTGCTTCACAATATCGCAAATCGCAATATCGCTAATCCGTTTGCGTGTGGAAATCATTCATTACCATGTGTTTTTTGCGATATGTGATTTGCGAGACGCGCCATCACATATCGGCGATTTGAGGCATTTCACCTTAAGTGATATTTGAGGCATGCGATGCGATGAGTGTTTTAAGCGCATGATTTCGCATCGCAATTTCACAATTTTAGGATTCCGTTTGTAGGATGGCATCCATTACCTTTCTACGATGCGACGCTCTTTGTTGAGAGAATAGTTTTGTTTGAACTTATCATAAAACTTAAGTCCTTTTTGGTTTTTCGGGTATTCTCCTAAGTTTATGATAGTAAGATTTATTTAAAAAAGGAATACAAGTACTAATTTATTTTTTCTAATTTTTTGGATAAAGGGTCCCCACTTATTTAATATTAGTAATAAAACTACATAAGAGGGGGGTTGTTGTTGGCCACAACAGAAACCAAGAAAACAACCAGAACCAACACAAAAAACACATTTATGTGGATTGAGTCGTATTTTGTAGTGTTGGCACCATAAAAAGATGGCTCTCAAATGTTTCGGGTGATCAACCCATTTCTATGAATGAGCAGGTAAGTCATCTAGATAGAGTTGAACGATGTATTTGATGTCGTGGAAGGCATAATTTATTGCCCTTTGAAAAGTTTCCCTAGCATTCTTCCAACCAAAATGGAGTTTCCTATATGCGAATGTGCCCCAGGGACAAATAAAGGCAGTTTTACATTGGTCTTATGGGTGGATATTGATATGATTATAGCCAGAAAAACCATCCATAAATGAAAATATTTCACATCCGGCACATTCATCAATTATCTGGTCGATAAAGAGAGTGGGATAGTTGTCTTTTGGACAAGCATGATTAACATCCCTATAATCAACACACACTCATATTGTTCCTTGTTTCTTCATGACAAGAACAATATTGGAAACCCAATCAGTAAGAGGAATGGGGTATATGAAACCAGCATGCAAAAGTTTTTTAAATTATGCTTTTATGGCAACAACCTTCTTCAGATGAATAGGATGGAGGTGTTGTCATACTGGCTTGACATTAGGATACATTTTAATCTCATGTTCAACTAAGTATTGAATGCAGGTTTGGAATAGAAAATCAATACCTAGTATTAATACCTGGCATTTCCTCATATGACCAAGCAAATATATCATGGAATTCACGAAAAAGAGCACGGTAAGTTTCAAGTTTTGATGCAGAACAAGATTTTCCAACACGAATGTTTTCTACAATTCTAGGTTTGCTCAAAATACCGATAGAAATGGTTTCTTCAATATTCGATAATTTTCATTCGGAATCAACTTTGTCTATAAATACAGAATTTGAAAGGAAATCAACAATTGAAGGGTGATTTAGTTCATTTGGAATATCTTCTATGTGATCTGGAAGATGGGATCGATGATGATAATCTGCCCATGGTTCTTCTTCTGTCATCATTGATTGGATGATTCCTTCAGTAGAAAATGTACATGAAAAAGGATCAGAGGAAGTATCATATTCTAATAAATGATCAACCCATACAATTGGTGATGATGGATTTGGATTTGTTGCGCAAGTCAAAAAGATTGATTGCTATGCGAGCTCAATTGGGCTTAGCGGCATGGTTTCATTACGCATATCAACTTTGGAATTATTTGAAATCTTCCATGAGTTAGATGAAGTGGAAGATATCAGGTTACAGGTCTCAACTTTTGCAAGTTCCGCCCTTTGTGATGGTGACGGTAGTGAAAAGGTTCCCATTAGGGAAGAATATTTGAAGGGACCTACTCCAATGTTCTAAAGAGATAACAGAGGTCCATGAACTAACATAACACTTCCACTTTCCTATGAACTAGAGGCGAAGAAGGCGAGTTGATCAATTACTATGATTCCGCCTTTATGAGGGAAAGCGATCATACAAAAGTATGTCAAAACCACAGTAGCCATAGCATAAACCCACAATATTCCTAGTAAAATATTGTAGTCAAGGGGTCCTTCAATGACCTCAACTTCAATAGTTACAGTTTTCCCCCCTAGTTCTATTTGCAGGTTACTTAAAATTCCACAAGGTGTATAAGTGCGACCGTCAAAATATTTTAACGTTGTAGGTGATCGTGACAAAGGCTATGAGCCAAGTGTTTTCCAGCAATTCATTGACATGATACAAGTAGATGCACCTTCGTCAACAATGGTTCAGTTAACGAGGTGATTCAAAGTATTTACTTGGATCAAGAATGGTAACTGTGCTAGTAATTGTGGCATATAACCCGCATGGTTGAAAACTACGAGATTGGAATCCGTTGGATCAATTTCACCAATTGCTAACAATAAAGCATGCTTTTGGGAGGGAAAATTTTGAAGCATCTCAAGCGTCGACATAGCAGAAGGTGACTAAGCCAAATCTTCTACTATGTTATAACTTTGCACTGCTCGATCTCGAGGGTTGAATGTAGATTTATGAACAACTCCCTTCGGAGGTTTTATTGTTAACTTTGATGCAATGGGTGGTGGAATGGAGTCAGATGAAGTCGAAGTCGAAGTATTGGGTTCATCTATAGCCTAGTTATTCGACGACGACAGTGGATTACCGTAATATTTACTTCGTGTAGTCACCAAAACATAAGTCTTAGGCTTAGTGGCGGATATCATAAGCACTTGTAAAGTGGAAGCATGCTCTGTAGCAACCATATGAGTCTCTGGGTTTAGAAAAGGATCTGTCAACATAGTGGATGTACTAGAAGTCTTAAGAAGTTTTGAGACTTTAGATGGTGAGGAAAAGCTTATGTAAGTGCTCCTCATTACAAATTAAACATGGGTAATGAGGTTTCCTAGTCAGAGAAGAGGAATCAGATGATTTCTCTTGAGGGGGGGAATTTTGTTTCTTTTTCCTTTTCCCCTTTTTCTTGCTTCTAGGTTGCTTTTCATTTTTACCTTTGTCAGATGACACGACATTTATTTTGAAAGCAAGTGTATTATCAGGTGTATTAGAGGTTTGATTTGAAATAGAAAGTGTTTGACTAGATGGTTTGCTTGTTGTTTGAGTGCTTGAAGAACCTATCACACCATCACCAGCATGAGAGTCCTTACTGGATGGAGGTGGTGGAACAGTAAAAGCTGGTCTAGGTGAATTTGGAATCTTATCATAGAGCATGCCAGATTGGGTGTAAATCAAGTCTAAGTATTGGGCACAAGCAATTACTTGCTCTTTAGTAACAACTCCTCCTTTAGCCACATCCTCAGTGATAGATGGAAACAAGGATTGAATAAACCACTCAGCTAAAAGTTAATCAGGAAAAAAAGTTTTGACCATTCAACAACGACGACGCCACTCATGAATATGATAAAAAATGTGAGTAGTAGTGATCTGTTTAAAGTTGGTCAACATTTCCGTTCTAGTTTCATATATAATGGGTAACTGGAAATGGGTTAAAAATGTAGTGGATAAGGTCGTGAAGTTGTCAAATGAAGCTTGTGGTAATTCAATATACCACTTTGTAGCCAAACCAGTGAGCGTTTGTTGGAAAAGATGTATTCTTACTGAACCATCATTTAGGGAGTTGGATGAACACCATAAATGAAAAGTCATAACATGATTGGACAGATCTTCTCCAGGGTTTCCATTGAACTTAGGAATATCATAAGGCAATTTGTGTGGAATCACTGGCCACCAAGATGAATAAAGAATGGGATCATTAGTAAGCCGATTTAAATCTGGTAATTCAAGTGTTGCAACAAAAGGCAACTGTCGGTTTAGGTTAGGTTGAGCGTAACCAAGGTAAGATGGAATTACTTGGGGAATGGGCATTTGCATACCAGCATAAGGAATCTATTGTTGGTAACCTTGATAGGGGTAGGTTTGTTGAGCATATCCAGTATAAGGTTGTTGTTGGGAACCAGGATAAATTTGTTGTTGACCAAAACCAGCGTAGGCTTGTTGACTAGAACTTGGGTAAGCTTGTTGTTGACCAAACCCAACATAGGCTTGTTGATAGTGTCTAGGATAAGTTTGGTACTGTTGGAATTTCTATTGTTGGTATTATGGCTGCCATAGTTGTTGCCCACTAGTATAAGTTTGACCAGGTTGTGGATAAATTGGATCAGTATAATTCTGAGTCATCCCAGTTAATGGTAAAGTGGCCTGAGGTTATTGGATTCCAGACACAAATGGTTGTCGTAAAATGGCCTGAGAAGACTGAGTCTATAGAACTAAAACTTGAGGGTAAGAGGTTAAAGGATTAGCCTGCAAAGGTTGAGATAAAATAAACTAATCTTGTGACTGTGGTAAAGTCGTAAAGACAGGAGTAGTAGGTATGGATGAAACAAATTGTATTGGTTGTGATGAATCCACAAGCCTTGGTTGAAAAGACATTGTATGCTGCCATTGACAAACAATCATTCCAGAATAGGTTGGACCTAAAGATGACGGTATACTACCATAAGGTGGCCCCCCAGAGTATGGAGAATAAGCAGATTAGGCATATTGTTCTCCATGTGGAGGTAATCCAGTGTTAAGTGGATACAGTGGATGGTAACCAGATGAACCAGCATGATATTGACTTGATGGATCAAACTCTTCAGTATCCATAAGTGAAGAACAGGGTAAAATTCCCGTGGACGACATGGGTGAAGACCATGGACTAGAAGAAACACCAGAGTGAGTTCCAGATAATGATTGGTAATCTAGTGGGATATATGGACCACCATATAGATGTGACTTAGATGTTGTGGTAAACATCGAAGAAGTAGTGACAGTAGATGTTGTCGCAGCTGTAATAGATGATACAATCTAGGATGTTTTTTCAGTCATAATCAAATGACCCAATAAATTTCCTAATGAATCTACGGGAGTTTGAAAGTAAATGAGATCAAGAAGAGCAATATAAGTTAACTGAGGAAAAGAAGGATAAAGATAAAGCCCTGGTCCAAAACGAGTTGGAGTTCTAGGTGAAGTTTCTTCTTCAAATTTGTCTTCAATAGAAATCAAACTGGGTGGAAGGATTTCACCATTAGGTCTGTAATAAATTTCTGGTGTTTGAATCTGTGGTTAAGGGGAAATCTCAATAGTTACAGATGTCTGAGGATAAACCGGTCGATCATCTTTCGGTATGAGAACAACTTCTGGTTGTTCAATTTCAGGATCCAAGTGTTCTAGTAAAAGAAAAATAGGTTTAGGATGAATTTCTTGAACAACTTCTAGTTGAGGATCGACTTCTTGTTGGACAACTTCTAGTTGAGGATCAACTTCTTTTTGGACAACTTCAGTTACTGTTTCACTAAGTTCACTTTTAGTGTCCTAAGGTAATTGTAAAGGTTCCACTTCAGTAGCAGATAAACCAGTAATAGTAGGAGTAACTGGAATCGCAATACGTATTGGTATAGCTGACTCTAGTAAATCAAATGAAGAACAAGAAGTTTGTGATGTACTAGACTAAGTTAAATGGGACTACTTTCGTCGACTAGGTGTAGCTTTAGGCGGTAAAGGTGTTTTACTCGTTGTCCTACACGAACGACAAGGTAAAGGTTGATTTTCTTCCATGATTTCTGATTGATTTTATTATAAAAATAAATAAACAAAAAGAGGGTAATCTAGGCAAAAGAATTACCAAGTAACTATGAACTGCAATACACTGCCTCAGAGGAGCCAATGACTTAACATACGTGTAGGTAATATCCCCAAATGTTGCTTTTCGTGTATCACAGTATACAAGGCGACTGACTTAGTTACCTATGGATGGATAGAAACCTAATGTAGTCCTCCCAAATATACCTAAAAGTACATGGAGGCCCAATCCGTGTTAGCGTTGTCTAATGCGAAACTGCACAGTGAGAGCATTCCCTTATATTTTTTGTACTATAACATCGCCCGATATACCTGAAAGTACATGGATGAGCTATGATATATTTATGTATGTGGAATGAGGTATCACACTCATAATGTATCGCATACCATTAGCGACAACTGCTATGTTTAATGACGCTGGAATATGTCTCTAGCCTACACCTCTAAATGTTATGCATTAAGTTACAATGCTCCATTAGGTTAATTGAGATAAATTTTAGTTGATCTTGTTTAAAATTTTTCCTTTCAGGTTCACCACGTGATGTTTCTAAAACTCCCAGAATGTGACTAAGATGGGAAACATTCTTTTCATTTGATTTAAACAATGAAAACCGTAACTAAAAGGGATAGAGAAATCAAAATCTTTAAACAAAGAGCATAGAGCACATCTAATGCAACTTTCCCTATACCATTCCTACAAGCACACACAAACTTCTAAATGCATTATGCATGTTTTTTTTTCATTCCTTTAATGTTTAGATGAACATAAAGAAACTAAATGCACAAACGATCAATCAATGCTTTTCACAAGAAACGAAGAATTTACGACAGTTTCTTTTTCAGAAAAGTAAAGACTAATCAATGTAAGCTAACTTTGGGATTGATTCGGCAATGATAAAAAACATAAAGAAACATTGAACAAACAAAGCCAAAGTGGGCGTGGAAAAGAAATGCTAATTTGGGCTTCAGGGATAAAGAAACATTGACCATTGAGCAAACAAGATGTGAAATAGTTTGGAAAAAATCAAGCAAAAAGATGAGTTTTTGGCTTGACATGGACCAGCGCAACCCTGAGTGGGAGACAGTGCATTGCAAAGCACTGTCTCTAGCTTAAGGTTGCTCTATAGCACACTGTGTCAAGAAAAATAGTGCGTTGATGCCAAAGAGCACTATCAACACACAAATAAGCACACATTTTGACCAAACAAGGTTCAAAGTGACTGAATATAGGTAAATGAACTCAATCAAAGTATACTGGTGCTGCTAAGACAAGGGATAACTACTAGGAATGATGGCCATTCCCCAATATGGTTGCTACTTTGTTATACGGAATTTATACCTACAAATAAGTATATCTTCCTGAAGTGGGTAGTTACACTTAGAACAATTGAAGTAAAGATGGTTAACCTTTTCCTTCAATAAACAGATAAGATAAATAACCTACTTGTGATCCTTCGCTTTCTTTGATCTCCTTTGAGTTGCTCCCGTCTCCCCCACTCAAACCAAATTTGCTCAATTGGTACCTTCCAACATAAACAAAATATGACAACAATCAAAGCATATGGTCTATTTATTGTAAACAAATGGAATCGACAACATTTGAACATGCATTCATCATATATATAGACAAAAGTATTGGAAAAGGAACAAACAACTTTATTGATTGATAGAAGGAGAATTTACACCCAATGTGGTTCGATCTTGTGTCACTCATCCATCTTAGTCCAAGCCCTCATCACACCAATAGAAACATCAAACCGACAACATAACCTTACTTTTACAATGATTTCAAGTCTCAAAACCAACAATATTTCTCTATAATATCCCAAGCTCTTTTGACTCTATGATGGGAGGCCAATTTATAGATGAATGCCAGTGGTTTTGTCATTAATATGGCATTGAATGGTTTTCCATAATTGGATGATTAGTTTCCATGTTCAAAGGGATGAGAGGATAAAGGATTAGATGATCCAAGGCTATCCTAAGTCGAGCTCATCTTGATAGGATAGGAGTTGGGTTCCTTCTAGAAGGCTCTAGAAAGGAGGAATATACTCAGGATCCAATGAAATTTTGAGGATTCTCGCCCAACGTAGGCTTGATTTGGCTTATGTGCTCTACAACGCAGCCTTGAATGGGGCTACCTACTCTGCAGAGCACTTACCCCTGACCAAGGGTGCACTGGTGACCCAAGGAAGCACTTCAGTAGGGTTTGAAGTCATGAAACTCTCATGGATGAAAGAACTCAACGAGGTGGCATGTATAGGGCATGTAGCAACTGAATTAGATTTTGATAGACCTTGTTTACAATGATTTGATCATCGGGAGTGATATGCCCAAATAGACCTATAATAGGGAGGAGTAAATGAGGAGGATTTACCACCTACAATCTCTCTCCCTTGTCCCATTCAAGTTTCAAACCTTACTCTTGCCAAAATTCCTTGATTTTCTCTTCCAAACCAGTATTCAATGCATATTAGTCGACTAGGCGTAATATCTCACTTTAAATCATCTCATTAAACAAAATATATTCAAAACATGTAATAAATTGTGAGAAGTGTTGATTTGACTGGCTAGGAGGTGAATTAAGGCCCATATAATTACGCAATGATGAGGCTCATCGCTACCGATCACATCTCACCCACAACTATACACCATCTTGTGGCTTCACCAAGGCAAGATCTCCACACCATCCAATAGTACTTCATTCCCTACATCATCAAGCCCTTCACAGATGAGGTACTTTGTGATGTTGCTCCTCTGAAGTTTGTGATGTATTATTAGGCTAATCGTACTTGTGGAAGTGACATGATGTGTATGAGTCTAGGCCTCACACTATTATTATTAGTTTGGGAAATAAGTTGTACAAGATACCTGAGGTAGCACCGTCTACCGCCATTTCTTTGATACTTGTGAAATAATGCAACAAGATCATTTCTCGGACCAAGAAATTTTTTTTCCTTATGATTCACCCTTAGGGAAATAAGAATATGGTGGTCATGACCTCTAGACAGGGCTCCTCCGCATGACATCAATAGATGGAAATGGTTGTGGAGGAGTACATGGACATCTTCACCTCACTCAGAGGGGTACCACTACACTGTCAAGTCAAGCACTCCATCGATTTGACCTCGGGAGCGCCGCTACCCAATGGACCGATCTATCGATGCTCTATTTTGGAGAATGATTAAATCAAGAGGTGGATTTAGGATCTATTGCAGAAAGGGCACATCAGGATAAGTTCATCACCTTGTGGGAGCCCAATTGTGTTGGTACAGAAGAAGGACGAGACCTAGAGACTCTGTATTGACTATCAGGTGCTGAACAAGATCACTATCCGGAATAGGTATCCAATCCCATGGATTGATGACCTTCTGGACCAGCTCAACGAGGCCAAATATTTCAGCCAGTTTGACTTGAAGTCTGATTATCACTAGGTATAGATTGAACTCTTCGATGTGTGGAAGACTAACTTCAAATCCAAGGAGGGCCTTTTTGAATGGTTGTTCATGCTTTTCAGATTGACGAATGCCCTCGCAACCTTCATGAGGTCTATAGATGACATCTTGTGACCCTTCACTAACCCATTTGTGGTGATTTATCTCGATGGAATTATGATATTCAACCATAGTTGGGAAGAACACATCCACCATATTCGATAGGTCCTCCAAACCCTCCAACAACACAAGTTGTGTGCCAATTTGGAGAAATGCGCTTTTGGTATGACCCAAGTTCAATATCTGGGGTACATCATTGATGATTAGGGTATGCATGTGGACCTAATAAAGATACAAGTCATTCAGGATTGGCCAGCCCCAACCACTCTAATAGATCTCCACATATTTCTGGGTCTTGCCAACTTCTACTGGAGGTTCGTGTTGGGGTTCTCTCATATCACTTTCCCTTTGAGTCAAGTCACCAAGGGAGGAGGGAAAGAAAAATTATTTTGGTATGAATCCCAATAGAAGGCATTTTTCGAGTTGAAGCATTACCTCTGCTGTGCACCAGTGCTCACATTACCAGACCTGCAACAACCATTTGAGATTGAGACAGATGCCTTCGACTATGTTATTAGTGTAGTTCTTACTCAGCAGGGGCATCCCATGGCATATCACAATGAAACACTTTCAAACACAGTCTAAAAGTATCCCACCTATGACAAAGAGATGCATTCCATTATGTAGGCCTGCTGATAAGCATTACATTATGGGAAAGGAAACAACCATCCACATAGAACACCGACCCCTATAGTTCATACAAAGAAAGGGGAAATTACAGAACGATCATCAATAGAAATGGTCCACATACCTACAACAATTACATTTGAACATTAATTACAAGAAGGGAAACACCAACTGTATTGTAGACTACTTCATCCGACTGCCAGTCATGGAACTGACCACTGTGCTTGACTCTTGTGGCACGAGACTTTGGGGCGGCCACATCTTTATAAGGGTAATCCAGAATTTGGAAACACATACCAGATGCTCCTGGAAGGTAAGAAAGTTCGAAATTTTCACCTCTAGGATGAAATTTTATGCCACCTTGGACACCTCTGTGTTCCTTCAAGTGAGCGGGCCAAGATGATTTGCAAGATGCACTACAATTACGTTGCTGGACATTTCACAGTAGAGAAAAAAATGACAATGTTACAAAAGTATTTTTACTGGGCAAACCTTTGACAGGATGTTGGGAAGTACATTAGATCCTACACTTCCTGTGCCATTTCCAAACCAACCATTAAGAATCAAGACCTATAAACTCCTTTTCCTACTCTTAGTTGACCTTGGGAGTCCATGTCCATGGGTTACATGTTGCACCTTCCTACTACTAAGCATGGAAATGACTGGGTTTTCGTGGTCGTCGACAAATTCTCTAAGATGACCATTTAGGAAGCCTGCAAGAAGAGTATCACAACATAAGTCACTACTAAGCTCTTCTTTGAATGATGAGGGTACACTTTGAGACCCTATAGTCTATTATCTCAGATCATGACAATAGATTCCTAAATACATTTTGGTCAAGTCCTTGGTCGATGTTGGATACCAAGCTCACTAAGTCCACGACTTTCCACCCCTAAACTGATGGCCAAACAGAGGTCATCAATAGGATGATCATACAAATTCTGCATATGTACAACTCAAAGCATCCAAGAACATGGGATGATAGCCTACCCTATTTCCAACATAACTCTTAATAGCTCAATTGGCCACATATGATCTAGAATTATACATGAATGCAACAAAATACAAATATACACATAAACATAGAGATGCAGTAGAAATAAAACTTTATTTCATTAATATCAAAGAATTGAAATATTCCTACATACAAAAATGGAATAAACTTGCTCGGGTGATGGTA
Organism: Pinus taeda; assembly: GCA_000404065.3. Taxonomy (NCBI): domain Eukaryota; kingdom Viridiplantae; phylum Streptophyta; class Pinopsida; order Pinales; family Pinaceae; genus Pinus; species Pinus taeda. The sequence goes on along the minus strand of APFE031526337.1, from coordinate 80,944 downwards.
GCTTACCTTTGAGAGGAGATGTGGTGCCTACATGCCTCTGAACTATGTTACAATAAGGAGAAAATACCTATTTATTATTGAGAAACAATGGAAAACCCTAAATATCCAAAAACCTAACCCTAGGAGATGAAGCACCAAAACTGTGGGCCTCGTTTTGTAAAATTGGTACATTAACTTCCTGGGGTCATAAATTTGGCATACGATCTTCGTTTGACTATCATAATACCTCGTTTTGAAGATCCCAAAGAGGAGACTGAAAACAAGTTGGAAATTTGGGGGAAAACTTTTCCAATCTCTTCGCTTTCCCTAAAAATGTATTTTAGTCCCTCAAAACATCTCCGGAAGTTTAGGAACCAAAAAACTACCAAAAATAGTAAGTTGTGCTACAATTAAGGAAACTGAAAAGAAACAAAACTTGGGTTCCAAGTGGAATAGGTAGGGGGCCACCAATATCCACCTGGAACAGTCCTCCCCCCTTAGGAAGGAATGGTGACCATTACGTTGAGTGCCTCCATGAGATGGGGAAGCTTCTACTGAACTTGGTCCCTCGCGAGCCACTTGCTTTGGTGTAGGAGTTGACCAACTTTGACAAACCGATACAACTAGATCTTCAGCTGACAAGTGTTCCTAATCTACGTGTTAATGATTCGATCAGTTGTGGTCTATTCCATGCAGTCTAGGTTTTACTATGTTTGTGTGAGCTGTTATGCAATGCCTGATGTGTCTAAGAATGGTGGAAAGTATGGTCGAAGGTGGTCCACGTTTGAACATTGGGTGTAGGGCAAGGAATGGTGGAATGCTAATATTGAAAGCGTTGTCCCCTACATCCTTAGTGATGGTGTAAGGCCCATGTCGGAGTGGGAAAAGCTTGCGGTGGGGCCCAACGAGGTGCTCCTTCTGTAAATGTAACCAAACTTTGTTGCCCACTTGAAACTTGTGTGGCACCCAGTTGATCATGACGTTGCTTGTACTTCGCATTGGCTCTATTAAATATGTCATGGACTTGCTGGTGGATGTGCTAAATGCACTCAATGAAGTTGTTAGCCCTATGAGCTTTGGATTGGACATGCGTCGAATCTACCTGAGTAGCTGCAAATGGTATGGCTACATCAATGGGACATAGTGGTTGGAATCCCAACCACATCTAAAAAGGGTTGTGGCCAGTTGAGTTATGGATAGCTTTGTTTTAGCTATGCTAGACATAAGGGAGGCTATCATTCCAATCGCATGGATTCTTTGAGTTGTATATATGCATATTGTGTACGATCATTCTGTTGATGACCTCTATTTGGCCATCAGTTTGGGGGTGGAAAGCCGTGGACTTAGTGAGCTTGGTGTTGTTGCCAAAATGGCCCTCCTTAGAACTAGGCTTCCTTTGAGATTGTTTCTTTATGTTTCCTTACCATTTGACTCCCTCTAGTACTCCTATGATTCAAATTTCTTACCTTGATCTTCATATCAAAATATCCTCAATCACCCTATATTAAAACTATTGTTATAATAACCTTTATAATCACTAATGTCTATATATATATATATATATATAATATATATATATATATATATATATTTATATATATATATATTATATATATATATATATATATATATATATATATATATAATATATATATATATATTTTTTTTTGTCATAATTTAAAACATAAAACAATATATTATAAAATATAATTCTATTTTTGTAATTAAAATGAAAAATAAAAAATGAAATTGTAACTAATTAAAAGAGTTAAAAAAAAACAATTTTTTAAAAATAATTCAAATAAAAATTAATTAAAATACAATCCCTGTATTCAAGCTTCTATGATCCATAATGAATTAAGCAAAGTCTTTTGGTAGAAATCACATAAGAGAAATTTTGGTCGGCCCGTTTCAAACCAACAAGTGTGGTTCATCATCAGACCAGATGAAAGGCAGACCATGGAAAAGCCTTAAATAGAAGCATTGTAGAGACATGAATTTCACAAGAACGCTATATAAACGGCTAGTTTGAAAAATAATATTTAAATAATGATATTATTTATTAATTATTAAAATATTATAAAGTGTGGCTATATTAAACGACTGGATTTGAAAAATAATATTTAAATAATATGATATTTATTTATTAATTTATTAAAGAATTAATAGGTAACGGCTATATTAAATGGCTAGTTTTTGAAAAATGAATTTAAATTAAATTTATTAAAAATAAATATTGCTAGTTTTTGAAAAATAATATTTAAATTAATTTATTAAAACCAAATTAATTAAGAACGAATAGGATGATAAAATACATGAAAAACATGAAGGATCAAGAAAACAAACTCTAATGAAGTATAAATTAACAACAAATACTATAGAAAGGACGCTAATACCTACATAGTTAAACAAACAAACAAAATAAATCCCAAAAAGAAGCCTAAAAAAAACTAGGAGGACAAGACAGGGATCCAACTTCTACTAATATTCCAACCATCATCTCTATTCAAATTATTGGGTATTTTTTCAATTTCTAGGGCCTCCCTCAATTTACGATGATGGAAATGACTAACCCTAGTAACGACTTGGGCCTCCTTAATGTAGATGTGATGCTTAGATTTATCTGCATGCTCCACCAAAGTAGAGGAGTGGGTCCTGCCATGCTTGATGTCAGCAGCATGCTCACGAATCCTTTGATTAATTGAGCGACCAGTCTCACCAATGTAGGGAGTCCCATAAGAGCATGGGATAACATAAACACCCTTCATATTATTTGGGTCCACTGAGTCTTTTATAGATCTAAGGGAGCTTTGGATGGTATTTAGAGGCCTAAAGGTCGAAGGCACCTTATGCTTCCTTAGGATCCTCACAATCTTATCAGTGGTCCCTTGGATAAAAGGAAGATGAACACCAGAAATTGATCCTTGGTATCTTTATTAGCCTTAGGACCTTTTTCAGCTCTAAGGAAAGCCTTAGTACATTGGTGTCTACTATACCCATTATTAAAGAAAACACTTAGGAGATGTGCTTTCTCTTCATTGAGATGGTTGTCATCAGAAACTCTTAAAGCTCTAGTCAATAAGGTGTTGAGAACACCAAACTTTTGAGCTCATAAATGATGAAAAAATACAATCATTAAACTAATTAAAATTTTAAATAAATATTAATTTAAAAATTAAATTAGTAAAATATAATTAATTAACATTAATTAATAAAAAAATTAAACATAGGTTATAACAAATTTTATATATAATAAAAATTATATTACATTAAATGATTATAAATTAAAATAATTTAAAATTTAATTAAAAAATATAAAACAATAAATGATAATAAAACTAACTAAACTAAAACATCACTTTTCATCACACCCTTAATGCTTATTAAAAGAACCCTCAATGCTTATTGAAAGAGTTTATATGTATATTAACATATTACAACCTTATCTATTAGCCTCCCACAGGAGGTTTAACGAATTTTATTTTATGTTTGTTAACATTCTATATGCCATACTCAAAGCGTTAAGTTTACGAGAGCAAATAAAGTCATTGCCTCTTTCGAAGTAATTAAATCTCGGACAGCGATCCACCCAACAACTGTAAATCTCTGGTGGGCTCCAGTATTGCAGCAATGATGTTGCAACTCCTGGGACTCCCTTCTTTACTTTTATCAACCCAGTAGTTCGTAACAAACTTAGAAGCGATGGTGTTGTATGCACAAGTACTAGCTCTTACTGCAAGCTGTCACTTGATCAGTTGGCACAAGTTCGCTAGGAGCTCAAGCCAGTTTGTATGAGTTCTTAGAAGAAGCTTTTAATTGTGATGGAAGAAAGCTAACTCAAAAGGGTTTTTCTACTTGCAGAAAGAAGATGAAAGCTGAAAGGAAATGCAAACCCTAGCAAACCCTAGTTTTACCCATTAACCCTATCTTTGCAAGAAAAAGAGATGAAACTATTGAAATGGATGCCATGGACTACTGTCAAGATAAAATGCATGTACTTAATCTACTTCTAAAGGAAAATGTGGAAGAACCATCTTTTTGTACTTTTGAGCAATTTTATGCAGAGTTATTATGGTTGTGCTTTAACTTATTTGACTGTGCAGATGTTTGGTGGCGGAAGAGATGGATTTGGTTGTTGCAGATGATGGGGAAGGTGTGGAGAGAACCTAAAGAGTCCCTAGCAACCTTCTGGAGAATTCCATGATGATCAGATCTCGAAAAATTGCTCGCATGAATTTCTATAGGAAGTCTATAGAGGATCTACAGGAAGTTCTACAGGAGTAGGCCGAAAGTGATTTTTGAAGGTTTGGAGAAGGAAAAATGGTGGGAAAATGGAAATGAAGGATGGATAGAGATGTTAAGGGGTCTAAAACCTTGTAAATGAAGCTTAGGAGAGGAGAAGATGGTTGGAGTTGTTCAAAGGTGAAGGAAGCGATTTTTCACAAAAATGTAGAAATTAAGGTTGGTTGAGAAAGTGTGGCTGAATGAGTATTGAAAACATTGAGAAGGAGATTGGAGCAAGTTGTATGATGGAGGAATGATAGGTTGGAGTCTCTTACAGGTGCTCTGCACACTTCTTTTCAAAACTGACCCAAGAAAAAACTATGAAAACAGAGTTTTACTTATTTTTGACCTAATTCTGACCCAGAAAACAGAAAAGTGTTGAACAGAACTTTATGGACAGGAAATGATACAAGAGGCTATGGAAACTGATCAAGAACAGATCTAAGCATGAAAACACAACTGATATCAACTTTTTCAACTTGAAATCTAACACTAGCAATTGCATTGGAAAGCAAAAACAGTCTTATGGTGGCAGCAAAAGTGCTTTGGTCTCAATTCATGGTCCCAAGGAGGGAGAAAGAAGCTCAAAGCCTACTTGGTAGCCTTTTTGTGGATTTTTTCTATTATTGTAGCAAACTAACTAATCAACCTGAAGCAAGAACAACTACCCTAATCATCAAAAACAACCTAAGTAATGAAGAAAGATTTAATCTAAATAACAGAAATTATTTCATGAATGCAAGAAGAAGACACATATAAATATAAGAAGGAGGTACTGGGCACTTGGGCTGGGCCCAACCCCAAGAGCTACAACCCCCTTAGAAAGATCAGTTTTGGTTCAAGGTTGAATTCATCTTCATTGATCAAAAAATACTAGTTATATCACAAAATTGTTTACAAAAAGAGCTCGAAAATGCGCTGAATGCAGAGCTGCACTAAAGTGTGAAAATAGACTATTCAATAGCTAAAATCTAACTGAAATCTGACTAACTAAACTAAGGCCCTAAACCTTATTATTTATACAAATGGGGACCTCCAACAGTCCTCCAAAAATCAAGAAACTCGGCTTCCTGGAACTAAAGATAACATCAGTCCTACTTGACTTACTTCGCTGCCCCTTGGCTTTGTGCTTTGAGTTTTTAATGGAGAATTCGAGGTAAGGGCTCATAAATGAAGGGGACACCCTCCTACAAATCCTCTCCCTTGCTCTTCCATGAATTTGACTGCCAAATGCTCATTAAACCTTTGATTTTGTCTCAAAATTGACCAAAAATCTGCATAAAGCACACATTAGACTTTTTGGCATAATGATTAACGCAATTCACTCTATTAGCATAAATATGATAAAAAAACATGTAATAAACTATTGAGAATGGTGGATTAAGTCAGATTGAGAGGAAAAATGAGCCCATATAATTACCCATTTCTGGGGCTCATCATCACTCCCCTACTGAATGTGTTGCTCATCCTCTAAGTATTTAATCTATCTCTTCATCCTTGATGGCTATGATGGATTCCCTCACATCCCATGCTTCTGATATGATATCCTCCTCTTTATCATGGAATTCTGCCTTTCTATCCACTTTCTCCCACTGTTGTCTTTCTTATTCCTCTCTTTCCTCTTCTTTTGTCTTCTTTGCCTCTGTTAGATTTGTTTCCTCAAGCTCTGTTTTGGTTTTCTTCTCATCTTATTTAGTTTCTGCCTTCTTTGCTTTAGTCTTTTTCTTCTCTATTTCAAGTTCTTCCTTCTCATCTTCTATTTTGATTACCTCCTCTGTTTCAAGTTCTTATTTCTCTATTTTGTTCTTTTCCTCTTTTTCTGTTTCCTCCTCATCTTCCCCTGCTATATTTCTAAGAATCTCCCAGGCTATGAAGGTGTTCTTGGCAACTTGACCCAATGGTTTTTCTTCTTTGCTCCAGGGGATTCCAAGTGGTAGGCTTGTAATCCTGTTGATAAACTCTGGTGTAAGTTCTATGGTTAGACCCTTGAAACTGACTGTGGCATGGGTTTTTGAATGAGGTTTTAAAGAAAATGAAAATTCTTTTGTCACCTCCTCAGCATATCCATGAATTCTCTCAAAGAAAGATATCGAGTTTTCCCTGGTGAAAAGGGCCACCACTTCTGGGTGCTAATGCAATTTGCTGGAGTTCAAAGGCTCCTTTCTCATAAAACCTCTTGGCATGGTGTTTAGTGACCTCTGAAAATGCCCAGGTGAGGAAGAAGGCAACAACTTTCAAAAATGAAAATAGAGTAATAGCTGATGTTTGTCTTTCTGAAACTAGAGAGGGAATTTCTCATGTCCTTTCTTCACCACATCAATTTTGCAATTTCTCCCCTTTTCAAACTGTTTTTAACTTGCATTTGATTCTCGATTTTTGGAAAAAATCATTTTTTTTTTTTTTTAACAGAAAAGAGAATAAATAACACAAGGTTTTTTCTTCAAATAGTAGATAGATTTGCAAATTCGGTTTTTTTCACAAGTTGGTTTCTATGGTTGCATCCCTTTTTTCAGAAGAATGTGAGAAAGAAGAAGATAGATTTTGAATGCAGAGGAAAAAACAGAGAACTGTGTAGAACTCAGAGAAAATATGCAGGTAAACTTTTAAGCTTCATTCTCCTTTCTTTCAACCCAATACTATGTTCTTAATACACCACTTTATACAAATAGGTCATATGCAAAGAGGTTTCCCCGAGCCTACCTCATTCCAAGCTCGAATTTTGACAAAAATCTCGAATTTTCCAGCTGAGGGCTGCTCTCTGCCCTTCCTGTAGACAGTGTTCCTGCTCTTGTAGACTGTGTTTACATTCCTGTAGAACCTGATAAGTAGGATGGTTTTGAAAAATGGCAGCGAACGACTGGTTCAATGCTATGGAGGTGGTATAGAGCTTGCTGCAGCTGTAGGGATGGTGGTAAAGTGGAAACAAAGGTGGTGAGAGTATTTCAAAGAGGAGTTTTTACGACTGTTTATGGAGACTTCTAGTGATGGAGGGTGAGCTGGCCAAGTGTATGTTGGCCCAATGTAGACCATTGGTCCCCACTACAGTGTTATTATGAAACTTTATGTTTTCTTCCTGTTAATCATTTGACATCATTGGCGCTTGAGCCCAAAACAGTTGCAACTACCTAACTATTAGATTTTTCCATGAGTTGACTAGACACACGTGTAGTGTGATCTCCGGATGAGTGTGATCGAGCTAGCTAAGGGTGTCCAGTTAACTGGCCACCTTTTTGGCTTAATCCAACCATTTCATTCATTTATGAAGTTTCGAATCATACAGATGCAAATAGAGGAACTGGTTTAGACACTTACCTGTAAGTCAAAATGTGTGTGCTACTTGGTTCTTTTGTTGCTACATGCTCATATTCAATTGTTGCATGCATGTATCCCTTTTGCTATATACTTTTTTTGTTTGATGTGGCTATTTTTCTTGTGCAAGTATCATATGGCTGGATTTAAGCTGCAGGAGTCTGCTTCAATCCTCAAATTTGCACCCTCATGTTGTTGATGCTAGATTTTTGCAGGACAGTGACTTGTCTTGTCCATAGCTCCCAAACGATAGATTGGATTGACCTGAAATTTTTTGATCATGTTTCTATCATCATTATGCACCTCCCATAGAAAAATTGTGGTTAATGGATGCACGGATTTCGAGAAAAAATAAAACTGGCTGAAGGTGACGAAGGTCAATTTCTTGGAAATCGTGCTCTGGAATTGGCTGAAATTTCTTGGGCAAGTTACTGTCACCCATATGCATCTCCCCATGAAACAACTTTTTAAATGAATGAACAGATATGGAGAAAATGCAAAAATGGATGAAGGTGATGTAGGCTGATTTCTTGGAAACTGTGCAATGGAATTGGCTGAAATTTCTTGGGCATGTTGCCATCATCACTATAAAACTCCCCATGAAACATTTTTTTAAATGGATACATAGTTTTCAAGTTAGGGAAAAAACAAATTTCTGCTCTATGTATTTTTGTATCAAAGCATTCTGCAGTTTTTTGGACAATAAGAAAAAATGAGCGTGAGCTGTAATGTAGACTAGGAATTGATGGGAGAGACATTTGAAGATTGCAGGGGGATTTATAAACCCTTTATGAAGCTTCCCTATTCCCCAAACTGCTTTTGAAGTCCATTTCTAGCTCTCTGTAATTTATACAGGATCCTCCTGTAGAAAACACAGTTTTCAGAAAAGAAGCACAGTGAGGTGGAAAGAATGTAAAAAATGATGGAGAAGGGTGAGGGATGGTAGGATAGGTGTTTTTATTAGTTTCAGAGCTTTCTTGGCACCTGCAGTTGTTTCCTGAAGTTCTCCTGCAAACCTGCAATACAACTGGAAATTCATTTTTTCTTTTTCATTTTCTCTTTCTTCTTTTTTGAAAACAACTAGGGCACCTCAAGGAGGTTTTCACCCTAATTGCCTGCTCTGCACGCCTCCAAGGGAGGTTTTAACCCAGGAAACTTATTCTCTTTTTCTTTTCTTTTCTTTCCAATCTATTGACTGCCTCATGGAGGTTTTCAATCAATGAGCCAATCTGAGGTGCCTCCGAGGAGGTTTTCACCTTAGATTTTTAGTTTTCTCTTATTTTTCATTTTTTCCTTTTTTTTTCTCTACCCTACCCTACTTGAAAAACAAAATCATTTTCAAGTATAAGAATACTCCCAATGGAGCCATGTACACATTGATATGATAGACAAAATGATGTGGAGGCTTGAAATGCATGCTTTGACAGGTATCCAAGTTTCAGAGACCAAATGATTTGACTTTGAAGGATCAAGCATAGTTGAGGAAGAGAGTGATGTTGCACCTTAGTGACCGTCTGGAACCATATCTCAATATAACTGTGATGTCCTTGGCTTTTCTATTGATCTAGATCATTCTTCATGTCTTCTTCTACCATGACCTTCATATATTCCTCCTTTTGCTAATTCTTCTCATGAATACATGGAGGAATGATGGTAACCATGAGGGAGCTCTCTCGATCTTTGATTCTGTTGTCTTCTCTTTATCAAGTGTAACCCATGGTTCTTTGATCTTCTCTTTTGCATCATTGTCTGATGGATGAGGTCCTTCAATGATATCAATATAATCTTTGTTTTGCAATACTCTTCTTGAGCTATGGTGAATATCATTAAGCTTAAGAGGAGTTGTTTGGAAATGTTGTGCCTCAGCATTGTAATTGGGTTGAGCTACTCCAATGTGCGGGTTTGGAAATGGTGGTACGGGTAGTTGAGTGGGGGTGTATATTTGAGATGGATGTGGATGGGGCTGTGGTTGGGTAAGTGGTTTCCCATTATATACTTGCTGAGCCTGCCTGTTATTTGGGTTTGGGTTCGGTTGAGTAGGAATTTGGGGCTGCCTTGGTGGAGCAGGAGGCAATGGTTGTGGTTGAGCAGGTGGTGGAGGAAGAGGAGTGGGAGGAGAGTTGTACTGGGGCCTCCACCACTAATGAGGTGCATTCTGCTGAGGCTGTGGCTGAGCATAGGGGTGAAATGGATGAGTAGCTGGTTGAGCATGATATTGAGATGGATACGACCAAGGAGGGGATGTGGACCAGGAAGGATGAGAAGGGAGACCCTAAGAAGGCATGGAAGTGGCTTGACAGGGGTTGTAATAAGTCTGAGATGTCCCTTGCATCCCCTGCTGGTATGGTCTAGGTCCATGTGGCCTCCTTTGGTTTATGAAATAGAGTGGTTCAGTGGCACCTTTGGCCCTCTGATATGCAACTTTAATTCCGGGCAAGGAAGGGCATTGATTTGTAGGATGGTCTTCTTCATAGACAAAACACACTTCTATGGAGTGCAATGTACATTCGTTCCTAGGATGATTTCTAGTGCACTTGAGACAAAAGATGGCCAAAGCCCTCTCTTCTTCCTGTTGTCTTATTTTGATATGCATGGCAATAGTTTGTCTCATCTTGATTTTAAATCATTCCATCTGATTTGCAAATTCACTTCTAATGGATGAGTTGGAAGAAAATTTACTACTCCCAACATTTCTGTTTTCAGCCATGGGCTCCAGAGGAATGTTTTCTTCTTCTTCTTCCCCTATAGGTTCTTCAAATATGTCTAGCTGTTACCTAAGGGTGTTCCTTGATTGCAGCCACCGAAGAAGAGAGAAGGTTGGCTGTGTGAAGTAGTGGGGGTGTTGTGCAAACATTTTTCTGAATTCTCTCTACTCCCACGAGGCATGAAAGGAAATCTTTTTGGTTGTTTTTTGTTTTTTGCTTGTACCTGCAAAACTAAAATTGATTGAACAACAAATTGCAACTAACTAAAGTCTATCTTGTTGAAATGAAAATGCAGAATTGAAATGAAAGCAGGAAAGGACTAATCTATTTTGCTGAAATGAAATTACGAATTGAAATGAAAGCAGGAAATGACTAATCTATTTTGCTGAAATGAAATTATAGAATTGAAATGAAAGCAGGAATCGTCTAATTTACGCTTGCTGAAATGAAATTGCAGAATTGAAATAAAAGCAGGAAATGTCTAATCTACACTTGCTACAATGAAATGAAAGCAGGAAATGTCTAATCTAATTTTGCAGAAATGAAATGAAAGCAAGAAATATCTAATCTAATTTTGCAGAAATGAAATTGCAGAATGGAAATGAAACAACTACTCTACTTTTGCTGAAATAAACTACTTAGCAGAATGTTGTAGTAGAAAAGAGAAGAAAAACAGTAATCACAAATACTTTGACGCTTCCTCGGCAATGACGCCAAAAGGATGGTGGGCTCTAGTATTGTAGCAATGATGCTGTAACTTCTAGAACTCCCTTCTTTACTTTTATCAACTTGGTAGTTCGTAACAAACTTGGAAGAGACGGTGCTGTATGCACAAGTACTAGCTCTTACTGCAGGCTGTCACTTGATCAACTGGCACAAGTTCGCTAGCAGCTTAAGCCAACTTCTATGAGTTCTCAGAAGAAGCTTTTGATTTTGATGGAAGAAATCTAACTCAAAAGGGTTTTTCTACTTGCAGAAAGAAGATGAAAGCTGAAAGGAAATGCAAACCCTAGCAAACCCTAGTTTTACCCATTAACCCTATCTTTGCAAGAAAAAGAGATGAAACTACTGAAATGGATGCCATGGACAACTATCAAGATAAAATGCATGTACTTAAGCTACTTCTGAAGGACAATGTGGAAGAACCATCTTTTTGTACTTTTGAGCAATTTTATGCAAAGTTATTATGGTTGTGCTTTAACTTATTTGACTGTGCAGATGTTTGGTGGTGGAAGGTGATGGATTTGGTTGTTGCAGATGATGGGGAAGGTGTAGAGAGGACATAAGGAGTCCCTATCATCCTTCTAGAGAATTCTATGATGATCAGATCTCAAAAAATTGCTCGCATGAATTTCTACAGGAAGTCTGCAGGGGATCTACAAGAAGTTTTACAAGAGCAGGCCGAAAGTGATTTTTGAAGGTTTGGAGAAGGAAAAATGGTGGGAAAATGGAAATGAAGGATGGAGAGATATGTTAAGGGGTCTAGGACCTTTTAAATGAAGCTCAGGAGTGGAGAATATGGTTGGAGTTGTTCAAAGGTGAAGGAAGTGATTTTGCATAAAAACGTAGAAATTAGGGCTAGTTGAGAAAGTGTGGCTGAATGAGTATTGAAAACCTTGAGAAAGAGACTGGTGCGGGTTGTATGATGGAGGAAGGATAGGCTGGAGTGTCTTACATGTGCTTTGCACACTTCTTTTCAAAACTGACCCAAGCAAAATCTATGAAAACAGAGTTTTACTTATTTTTGACCTAATTCTGACCTAGAAAACAGAAAAGTGCTGAATAGAACTTTATGGATAGGGAATGATGCAAGAAGCTATGGAAATTGAGAAAGAATAGATCTAAGCATGAAAACACAACTGATATCAACTTTTCCAACTCAAAATCTAACACTAGCAATTGCATTAGAAAGCAAAAACAATGTTTTGGTGGCAACACGAGTGCTTTGGTCTCAATTCATGGTCCCAAGGAGGGATAAAGAAGCTCAAAGCCTACTTGGTAGCATTTTTGTGGATCTTTTCTATTATTTCAGCAAACTAACTAATCGACGTGAAGCAAGAACAACTACCCTAATCATCAAAACAACCTAAGTAATGAAGCAAGATTTAATCTAAATAACATAAATTATTTCATGAATGCAAGAAGAAGACGCATATAAATACAACAAGGAGGTATTGGGCACTTGGATTGGGCCCAAATCCAAGAGCTACAACCCCCTTATAAAGATCAATTCTAGTTCAAGGTTGAATTCATCTTCGTTGATCAAAAAATACTAGTCATATCACAAAACTGTTTACAGAAAGAGCTCGAAAATGAGCTAATGCAGAACTGCACTAAAGTGCGAAAATAAACTATTCAATAGCTAAAATCTAACTAAAATGAGGTCCTAAGCCTTCTTATTTATACAAATGGGGACCTCCAACAGTCCTCCTAAAATCAAGGAACTCGGCTTCCTGGAACTAAAGATAACAACAGTCCTACTTGACTTGCTTGGCTTCCCCTTGGCTTTGTGCTCTGATTTTTTGATGGAGAGTTCGAGGTAAGGGCTCATAAATGAAGGGGACACCCTCCTACAAATCCTCCCCCTTGTTCTTCCACGAATTTGGCTGCCAAATGCTCATTAAACCTTTGATTTTGTCTCAAAATTGACCAAAAATTTGCATAAAGCACACATTAGACTTTTTGGCATACTGACTAACCCAATTCACTCTATTAACATAAATATGATCAAAAACATGCAATAAACTAATGAGGATGGTGGATTAAGTCAGATTGAGAGGTAAAATGAGCCCATATAATTACCCATTTCTAGGGCTCGTCAATCTCGTCTCCTTTAGTGGATGAGATTTTATTGGGCTTGGTTCTTTTAATCTCTTCACTCCTCCATTGCATTTTAAATGTTGTATAAATTTATATATATTTACATTGATAGGTGCTTTTTTTGTGGGTTTGGGGTGAGCAGAAACTATTCACCCTAGCTAATCACAAATTTTTATTTTCTTCATTCTAACTAATCAAGATTTGACACGCAATCTTCTTTTCTTCATCCTTCGAGTTTGTAACTAGAAGACTATGTCTTTCGAGTTCTTTCCTTGGCAAACTGGTAGACTACGTCCTTCGAGTTCATAAGAGAGCTCAGAGGAATTATGAGCTTGTCATTTGGAACCCGAAACCCTGAGCAGATAAAACAGAGCATCCCCGAGACCAAAGCCAGGGCTTCATCTTCTTGGTTGCTGGAAATATTAGGCGAAGCCAAAATATCCCCAGAGTTTGAGAGATAAGAAGTGAAACCCCGAGAAGATAAAACAGATAATCCCTGAGTTTGAAGCTAGGGCTTCACCTTCTTGGCCGCTGGAAATATCGGGTGACACTGAAATATCCCCATAATTTGAGAGATAAGAAGTGAAAGGAGCCGTGTCAATCTCTTCATCCAAGCTTTTCATGACTTCATTTATGACCTCCTCTCTGGGGGCACATTCCTCTTCTTCTTGTGATAGAGTTTTCTCAACTGAGTCAATAGTCCAATGGAATCAGGCAAGGATTTCAATTTTTGTGAAGAATAGAGTGATAAGCTCTTCAAGTTGTTCAGGACACCAAGACCATCTAGAAGCACTTCCAACAAATCGCTACCTAATTCCAGAACTTCCAAATCGCAGAGGACTCTAATATTGTCTAGAAATTCTTTTAACTTTGATCCATTCAAATATAATATTTTCAAGGACAGTTGATGTGTGACCTCAGGAGGCACTTCTTTCACCTGGTTACAATATGAAAGATGTAAGCTTTTAAGCATGGTAATATTTCCAACGTTTTCGTTGGCCTTGGTCAAATTAGAGCACCTTTTCAATGACATATGTTTAAGCAGAGTTAAATTCCCAAATGAATTGGGAAGCATCTACAAATTAGAACCACCTTCCAAATTGATATACCAAAGGTCTTTTAGCTCCCCAAAGGAATCAGGCAGCGACATTAGCCTTGAGAAGTCTTTGAGAACTAAGTATTTCAAAGACCACGAATGATAAAATTTGTCGGGAAATCTTGTGATTGTGGGTGTTTTGGATTTACTCCATATGGAAATCCTTTCGAGGTGCTTCATCCACCCTATATACTTTGGAAGGTCTGAAAGGGGAGCTCAAATATTTAATTCTCATAGCTAGAGTAGCACAACCTACAATGTTGACGTGTCAACGTAAGAGATGTAGGAACCTATGATTGTGGTCTATAAAATGAAATTATATGAAAGTAATAAGTGCACAAATATATTTTTTTACTTGAGATTGATGTGACCACTGTATGTTCAATCCAATCGCCACCACTTCTAAAATGTGTAGATTCTTCATGGGAAGCCAGGAAGGTAGGGAAGAGTAGTGACATTCATACCAGCAGAGCCATATCAGATTGGGTGATTGCACCCTCCTCAATATGTCATCTAAATAACCTCCTTTGGTTGCAACAAGTCTGAGATTTTTAAGCCTCATTTCTAATCTTCCCGATGAGGATAGGTGCCACATTTCTAAGTTGGCTTTGTTGAAGTATAAAAAGGGCACTTCTTTGACATTATGGAAGATATCATAGGAATAACTAACCATTTTGTGTTAGGTCCCTATAATACTAGTGATTCCCCCATTACTATTGCCGTTGTATCCCTTATTAATATTGTTGTGCCCCTATTGTCCCCGTATTATTATTATTGTTCCCCATAGAATCCCTCTATTGTTATTATTGTTCCTTTATATTATTATTGTTACGTCGGCTTGGTTATATTGTGACCCCTTAGACTCCTATATATAGAAAGGAGGTTTTGTCATTGGAATCATCTAAGAATTGTTCATTTGTGTAATGTAAAGGAGGTTTCCCCCTCGAAGAGGCTAAATTCTAAGGCGTTCATCTATCTTTTCTATCTTTTCGTGAGCTGGTTTCATAACATTTGGTATCAGAGCTTTGGATTCTAGGGTTTCACTTCTCCAAACAAGTCATCATGGAATTTGCACTCTAAACTTTTTCTGCAACGTTTTAGATGCTAAAACAAAAACCCATTTGGGTTGAAATCGTTTTGAACTACGGGTCCAAATTTTATAGATTTTCACGCTATATTTGCGGAGATATGATCTGAGGAAGTTGGTATTTTTGCAGACTCCCAAATTACATTCCAAACAGGTGACTTGGGGAAAATCGTCATAACTTTTTGTTTGGGCATCAGATCGAAATTTTGTAAGAAGGCACTGAAAGCAGACAGACTGTAGTTTCCTGTGTATATTTTTCAGATCCTAAGGTCAAAACAATGACACGTGGCACTTCATACAGTTTTGCTCTTCTAAAACAGTATATAATCAGGTCAGCGTGGGAGATTGTGCATAACTCTTTCTTGGAGAATCTAAATTCGATTAGTCTGGTGGCATTAGAAAGAGGACATAAAGGGCTACTACAAGTCATAATTTTAGAACTAGAAGATCTGAAATTACAGAGATACATTAGATGCAATATCAAACTCCTACAAAGTGAAAAAAGGCGTGTAGATTTTTTTTATTTTTTGCATAAGCTTAGTTTGAAAAATTAGTTTGAAGGAATTCAAAGGGTACAGTGAAGAATTATTATTGGTAATTGATGCCCCAAAGAAATAAAATGGAAACACCTAGTAAGCAACCTGAAAGCTCTAGCATGACTCATGAACAAGAGGAAGAAATGCAACATGATATATCAAAATTATGAGACCAAGTGTAACGAATGTCACTTGCATAAAAAGTAATAGAATCTAATATGGATGGTTTAAAGAAAGATGTAGAAGATAAGATGAATGGTTTACAGAAATGCATGGAAGCTAAGATGAATGGTTTAAAGAAAGGTGTAGAAGCTAATATGAATAACGTAGAAGCTAAGATGAATGACGTGGAAGTTAAGATGGACGATTTGAAGATAGATTTGAAGACAGGCATGGAAGATTTGAAGATAGGTATGGAAGATTTGAAGATAGATTTGAAGACAAATTTGACAAAGTTCCTACAAGAAATGCTTACTAATAACGAAAGGGTAGTAAAGGAAACTCATGATAAAAACAAAATAAATGTTAATCATGATTTCATAGGCTCTAACATGGGATCGAAGAACCACCATGTTCCAAAGATCGATATGAGGAAGTTTGATGGCAAGGATCCTAGAACTTGGATACCACAGATGGAGCAACTTTTTGATCTCCATAATGTGCAAAACACACAAAAGGTACGTATTGCAACTTTATATTTGGAACCAAATCAGTTTATATGGAAACGATGGCTTTTCTCTCGTAAACAAATTGTCACTTGGGAAATTTTTATGGAAGAAATGATAGCACATTATGATGATACAAAAAGCAACACTTTTTTTAGCCAATTGATAAATCTCAAACAAAAGGGTTCAATGATGTCCAACATAAGGTTCACTTTGGGAACTTGATTCATTGGAGAAGGCATTCAAATTAGAAAGAAAAATGAAAAGCAAAACTATGGCAACCAGGAAGCCTACCACTCACAACTATAAAGATGGAAATGTTGTTGCCCCTAGCCTTCCACAACCTACAAGGTTGACACCACAACAATTGGAAGAAAAAATAGCAAAAGGGCTTTGTTACAGTTGTGATAGCAAATACACTAAAGGTCATAAGTGTGCTGAGAAGAAATTATTCTACATAGATTGTGAAGAGGAGGAAGAAAAGGAACAAGAAATTTCAAGAGAAGAGGATATACTCCAGGAACAAACCCTAGATAAAGAAGAAATGAATCCAACCATATCTTGTAATGCATTGGTTGGAATTATCACTCCTTAAACCATCAAGATAGAAGGACATATGAAGAAGGAAAGGGTAATAGTGTTGATTGATTCAAGAAGTACCCACAATTTTATTCATTGTAAGATAGCAAAAGAATTAAATTGCTTCTTATATTTAGCACCAGAGTGTCAAGTGATGATTGCAAGTGGAGGAACCATAAATTGCTTTGGAAAGTGCCATAATATCAAGCTATCCATGGGAGAATATGTATTGAATAGCCTAATGCTTTCCATTCCAATGGGTGGTGCTGATTTTGTATTAGGAGTCCAATGGCTACAATCCTTGGATACAATAGCTTTTAATTTTCAAGAACTTCTCATGAAATTTTCTGTGGAAGGAAAGGAAGTTGAATTAAGGGGTATTGCAGGGAAACTGGGAAAGATAATCATCTCTATCGGTATGACAAAGCTTCTAAAGAAGGAACAATGAGGTGTAATTTCACAATTATATTCAATAGATGTTTCCATATCGAAATCATATATTTCTCCAGATCTCCAAAAAGTCTTGGACAATCATTCCAAGGTATTTGAGACTCCCAAAGGTCTCCCACCTATTCATGATCATGATCACGCTATTCATTTGATTCCAGGAAGTGTTCCTCCAAACATCAGCCTGTATAGATATCCCTATGCCCAAAAGAGTGAAATTGAACGTATGGTTGCAGAAATGCTAAACACTGGTATAATTCAACCTAGTCAAAGTTCTTTCTCTGCTCCAGCAATATTGGTGCAAAAGAAGGATGGATCTTGCTGCATGTGTCCAGATTATAGGGAGCTCAACAAGCTCACTATTAAAGATAAATTTCCCATTCCTTATCATTGATGAATTATTGGATGAATTGCATGGATCATTTTACTTCACTAAGTTGGATCTTCGTTCAAGATATCATCAAATCAGAACGAAGACTGAAGACATTATGAAAACAACATTTAGAGCTCATGAGGGTCATTATGAATTTTTGGTCATGCCTTTTGGCATTACCAATGCACCTTCTACATTTCAAGGTTTGATGAATTCCATTTTCAAACCCTTCCTCAAAAAATTTGTGCTAGTATTTTTTATGATATACTAATCTACAACAAGTCTTGGAAGCATCATGTTGAACATGTTGACAGCATGCTCAAACTATTGAAGGAGAAACAATTATATGCAAAAAGCTCCAAATGTTTCTTTGGAGTACAAGAGGTGGAATATCTGGGTCATATTGTATCTTATGAAGGTGTTAAGGTAGATCCTAGCAAAATTAAAGCCATTAAGGAATGGAAAATCCCCACATCCATAAGGCATCTGCGAGGATTTCTCGAGTTGACAGGGTATTATTGCAAGTTTGTTAAGAATTATGGGAGAATAACAGTACCTCTAACAACATTATTGAAGAAAGATGCATTTTCATGGACTCCAGAAGCAACAAAGGCCTTCGAACATCTTATAGAGGCAATGTGCCAAGAACTAGTCTTAGCTACATCGGACTTCACAAAAACCTTTATTATGGAATGTGATGCTTCAGGAAATTGAATTGGTGTTGTTTTAATGCAAGATGAAAGACCCATTTCTTTTGAAAGTCGTCCAATCAAGGGAAAGTTTTCACACAAAGCTATTTATGAGAAGGAAATGTTGGCAATACTCCATGCACTTAAGAAATGGTGACCCTACCTAATGGGAAGACACTTCAAGGTAAAAA
>APFE031526337.1:34586-57959 GCA_000404065.3 Pinus taeda | reverse complement strand
AGATTTGAACGAGAGATTAATGGAAGGAATAAATATATGTTTCATTTATTTATAACAATAATTATTTATATGATTTTACTCGAAGTTACAGGAACTAGAAATAAAATGAACTTCTAGAACTTTAAAATAGGATGTAGAAGATCATTCCAGGGACCTTTTTTGGGACAAAATTTTTGGGCAGATTGAAGGATGGTGTTGCATCATATATGAAGACTTATTATTTTTAAGGTCATCATGTACTTGCTACAATGGCTCTGTTGATTGTGACTGTGAGGATTTTTATTTAATAATATCTATTTTTTTGTGCATTATTTTTATGTGAGGTTTTATTTACCAATTCATTATGCAGGTCATTGATATAACATGATTATTCAGTAATATTGCATGCAATAATGATTTAAATGTTTAAATACTTGATATTTAATTTTTTAAATCATATTTGAATTTATTATTTAACAATACATGTTATTTAGGCTTTTATTTGCACGTAAATTTAAATACCATAAAACCAATCCTATTTTATTTTTATTGTTAATTTATTTTTCATTTTTCATTTCTTTATTTTACTAGTAATATGTGGTGATTAGTAATGCTTTGATATGATCTGATTGGTTAAGCTCCCACACAGTAAAATTGATTTAGCTTTTCCAATATTTACTATTTAGAAAAATTAAATCAAATAATTTAATTGTTTTGTTACAGGATGAATAATAATAGCACTTGATTTCATATTGTTTCAACTACAATATTTCTTTTAAATGCATTTAAACCAGTTTTTCTGAACTTTTGTCTTTTCATTTTATTTTAATTTTTTATTTTTACTGACTTTTATGTTTTGTGAGAAATATGATATATTAATTTAAATCTCATTTAGTTATAATGATATTTTATTTTTAATAAGTTTTCATATGTTATATGCCTACCACCTCTATTTCCTAATAAATATTATTTATTTAAAATACTCTTTATTTAATAATCTAGCCTATCTATTTGTTTAATTATAAAATACATTTAATTTACAATATTCTACAATGACTATTTAATTTACATTATCACCGGGGATCACCCCATGTGGTGAAAGGGAGGCTAACCCTTACCACCTAAAGCAGGATGATATAGGATTCTCATTGATGTGGTCTCAGGGTGTCCTCAGTTATCGGGACAATTTGAGCACCAACACTTGGTATTCAGCATCGACCAGAGACTTGACCAAAATGTACTTAGGAACTTGTTGTCCAAATCTGAGATAATGGACTGTGGGATCCCAAAATGTACCCACACTCATTAAAAGCAGAGCTTAGCAGTGGCTTCTGCTATGATACTCTTATTGCAGGCTGCCAGAATGACCATCTTAGAGAATATGTCAATGACCATGAAAACAAAATCATTTCCATGCTTATCGGAAGGAAGGCCCGAAATGTAACCCATGGAGACGGATTGCCAAGGTCAAATAGGAGTAGAAAAAAGAGTGTATGAGCCTTGCATCTTGATGGTTGGTTTGAAAATGGCAAAGTAAGTGTAGGATGTGATGTACTTCCCAACATCCTGTCGAAGGTTTGACTAATAAAAATACTTCTACAACACTGCCACTATTTTCTCTACCTCGAAATGTCCAATGAACCAATTGTAGTGTGCCTCCCAAATCATCTTGGTCCACTTGCTTGAAGGAACATAAAGGTGTCCCAGGTGGCATAACAATGCATCCTGGAGGTGAAAATTTGGAACTTTCTTTCCTTCTAGGAGCGTCTAGTATGTGTTGCTAAATTCTGGATCGCTCTTATAAAGATGTGGCTGCTCGACAGTCTCGTGTCCACAAGAGTCGAGCACAGTGGTCAGCGCTGTGACCGAAATTCAACTGAGGCAGTCTGCAACATTGTTGGTGTTGTTTTTCTTGTACTTAATGTTCAAATGGAACTGTTGTAGGTATGTGAACTATTTGTGATGGTGATCATTCTGAACTTCTCCTGTGTTTGTATGAACTACAGGGGTTGGTGGTCTATGTGGATGAAGGTTTCCTTTCTCATAATGTAATTCTTCCATTGTTGTTGCCTACATAATGGAATACATCTATTTTTCCTAGGTGGGGTACTTTCAGACAGTGTCTGAAAGTGTCATTGTGATATGCCATGGGATGTCCTACTGAGTAAGAACTTCACCACTAGCATAGTTGGATGCATTTGTATCGATCTCAAATGGTTGCTATAGGTTTGGTAATGTGAGCACTAGTGGAGAGCAGAGGTGATGCTTCGACTCAAAAAATGCCTTCTATTGGGATGCAAACCAAAAGAACTTTTCTTTCTCTCCTCCCTTGGTGACTTGACTCAAATGCCAAGTAATAAGAGAGAACCCCAACATGAACCTATGGTAGAAGCTAGAAAGACTCAAAAATCTATAGAGATCTTTTAGAGTGGTTAGGGTTGGCCAATCCTGAATGAACTGTATCTTGTCCAGGTCCACATGCACACCCCGCTCAACAATGATGTACCTAAGATATTGAACCTCGGTCATACCAAAAGTCTATTTCTCCAAATTAGCACATAGCTTGTGTTGCCACAAGTTTTGGAGCACCCATCAAATATGGTATAGGTTCTCTTCCCAAATATAGCTGAAGATTAGAATGTCATCTAGATACACCACCACAAATGAGTTAGTAAGGGGTTGTAAGATTTCATCCATCAACCTCATGAAGGTTGCAAGCGTTCATCAACCCAAAAGGCATGACTAGCCATTTGAAAAGGCCCTCCCTAGATTTGAAGGCAATGTTCCACACATTAGAGGTATGGATCGGTACCTGATGATAACCAGACTTCAAGTCAATATTGCTGAACTATTTGGCCCCATTGAGCTAGTCCAAAATATCATCAATCCATGGGATTTGATACCTATTTCGGAAAATGATCTTGTTCAACGCCCTATACTTAATCCAAAGCCTCCAGGTCCCATCCTTCTTCTGTACCAACATGATCAGGCTCCCATAGGGCAGTGAGTTTGTCCTGATGTGTCCTTTCTACAAAACCTCCTACATCTGCCTCTTGATTTCATCATTCTCCATAATAGAGCATCGATAGATCGATCCATTGGGTAGTGGCGCGCTCAAGGTCAGATTGATGTAGTGATTAACCTAACAGTGCAAAGGTACCCCTGTGGTGAGGTAAATATGTCCATGTACTCCTCCACAACCTTGTCCATTTATTGATGTCATGTGGAGGAACCTTGTCTAGAGGTCATGGCCACAATCTTCTTATTTCCCTAAGGAAGAATCATAACGAAAACAAATTTCATGGTCTAGGAAATGATCTTGCTACATTACTTCACAGTGATCAAAGAAATTGCGGTAGGCATGATACCTATGGTATCCTATGCAACTTATTGCCCAAAGTAATAATAACAATGTGAGGCGTAGACTCATACACAACATGCCACTTCCATAAGTATGGTTGGCCCTAGTAATACATCACAAACTTCAAGAGGAGCAACATCACATAGTACCTCATCTATGAAGGGCTTGATGTTGTAGGGAAGGCGAAACTGTTGGCTAATGCAAATATATTTCCCTTGGTGAAGCCACCTGATAGTGTACGACTACAAGTGTGGTGTGGTTAGTAGGCCCAACCGCTTGAATACCTCTACCAAAATGAGGTTCTTTTTTATCCCACTGTCGACAATAAACTACAATAGAGAACCCTTCATCCACATCTGTGAGTGGAAGAGTCACTCCCCCTCCTCTGGATCTATGGGCTCATCCTTCTAGATATTAGTGGTGGAAAAAATGAAACTAGGCTCCACATCGATAATTTTATTCCCTTTGTCATTCCCCTTGTCAATTTATGACTCAAAGTTAGAACATGCATATAATTTGGAAGCATTCAAATCTACCACCAGAGACTACTTGGCTAGATACTCACTTGTGTTGTGAGCGGGGCGCTTATAGATCTCACACCGTTTCCCCATGTCCTTCTTTGTCTTTGTGGTGCTTTTCGTTGCTTGTGGCTTTGCCGGGGTGTCCAGAATCACCTCACCTTAGCTTTGTCCCTTTCCCTTGCTTCATATTTGTAGATATAATGTCTCGTTTCTTTTGTTTAAATTTTTACTCGATCTTGATAGTGTATCGATAGGTGACACCAAGCAAGGAGATGTCTAGGAACTCCATCTCATTCTGCATGTACTTGTGTGGGAAGTAGTGGTACTTGAGTACCAAATTCCAGTCAAAATCCTTGATACCCAACTTTGTGCGAAGGGTATGGAAAACATTTGTGAACCTCGACACATCTTGGTCCCTTCCTTGTTGTAGCGTGGTCCAATTTATGTATTTAGCTTCACAGTTCTCGACAGGGTAATATTGTTCCTTGATGGCATCTCAGAAATAATTCTAAGTGGGTGCAGCTAAAAACAATGAGAATTCCCTCTCGTCCTTTTGTTCAAAATAGGTTTCCCACTAGTCCTTGACATGTGGGGTGACTTTGAGGAATGAAAAAGTAATATTTTCTCGATTGGAAAAGTCATGATCTAAAAGATATCATTTCAATAGATTTAATCATATATATATGGCATCGATATCTTTCTGACCTTCAAATATAGGAATGTCAAATTTAAAATGTACCTTAAAATGAGTGGCACCTGGAGAGTGGATGTTGGATGAAAATGCATCGCCTATGGGTAGCCGCCGAAGGATCTAGGCAAAGTTATCCATCATGACTTTCCTTTGTCTCTCGAGGCCTTCCTCGAGCAATATTTTGAAAGGATCTACTACCCCCTTGTCTTTCTTTTCTTTCGCCATGGGAGGCCTTTGGGATTTCCGAGGCTGGTCTTGCAAAGGTTCAACCAGTTCGAGTGCTAACTCCTTATACCCTGACCTTATTGGGGACATGCAAAGAAAAACAAAGAAAGAGAATACCGTTTGATACCACTAATCTAGACTTATGCAAGAATGCAACGAAATATAGATATACATATAAACATAGTGATGCATCAGAAATAAAAATTAATTTCAGTAATATCAAAGAATTGAAATATGCTTACATGCATAAATGGAAATAAAATAGCTCGGGCGAGGGTATCTTATCTCTGAGAAGACATGTGTCGACTACATGCCTCTAAACTGTGTTACAATGAGGATCAAAGGCCTATTTATTATTGAGAAACAATGAAAAACCATAAAGATCCAAAAACCTAACCCTAGGAGATGAAGCGTGAAAATTGTGGGCCTCGTTTGGGTAAATTGGTACATCAACTTCCTATGGTCATAACTTTGGCATATGCTCTTCGTTTAACTATCATAATACCTTGTTTTGAAGATGTTGAAGAGAAGGCTGAAAAAAATGTTTAAATAAATTTTGGACTTTTCAAGTCTCTATGTTTTCCCTATAAACATATTTTAGTCCCTCAAAATGGCTCTGGAAGTTTAGTACCCGAAAAATTTCCAAAAACAGTAAGTTTTGCTACAATTAGGGAAACCAAAAAGAAGCAACATTAGAGGCCCAATTGGAATAGGTGGGTGGTCAGCAATATCCACTTGGATCAATCATCCCCCCCAGGAAGCAATGGTCCCCATTGCGTTGAGTGCCTCCATGAGATGGGGAAACTGCTAAACTTGGTCCCTGGTGAGCCACTTTCCTTGATGTAGGAGTTGGCCAACTTTGACAACCTAATAAAACTAGACCTTCTATTGGTGAGTGTTCTTAATCTGCATGTCTATGAACCAATTAGTGGTGGCCTGTTCCATGTAGTATGGGTTTAACTTTGTTGATGTGATTTGTTCTACAATGTCTGGTGTGTCTAGTAATGGTGGAAAGTATGGTCAAAGGCATCCCATATTGAACACTAGGTGCATGCAAAGGAATGATGGAATGCTAAGCTCAAACAAATTTTCCCCTACAACCTTAGTGATGGTGTAAGGCCCATATCAAAGTGGGAGAAGATTTTGGTGGGGCCCAACGAGGCGCTCCTTCTATAAATGTAACCAAAATTTGTCGCCCACCTGAAACTTGTGTGGCACCCAATGCTGATCATGGCACTGCTTGTATTTAGGATTGGCTCTATCCAATATGCCATGGACCTACTAGAAGATGTGTTGAATGGGCTCAATGAAGCTACTAGCCCTGTTAGATTCGGACTGGACATGATCTGAATCTACTTGAGTAGCTACAAATGGTATGGCCACATCAATGGGACATAGTGGTTGGAATCCCAACCCCACCTGAAAGGGGTTGTGGCTAGTTGAGCTATGGAGAGCTATGTTGTAGATGTGCTAAGCAGGGGAGACTATCATCCAATGTGTTTGGATGCTTTGAGTTATACACATGAAGAATGTGTACAATCATCCTATTTGACCATTGTTTGGCCATCAATTTGGGGGTGGAAAGTCATGGACTTAGTGAGTTTGGTATCCAACATCAACTAGAGATGACCAAAATGTACTTAAGAACATGTTATCTCAATATGAGATAATGGAATGTGGGATCCCAAAGTGTACCCACACTTGTTCAAAGAAGAACTTAGTAGTGGCTTCTTGTTTGTTACTCTTCTTGCAGGCTGCCATAATGGTCATCTTATAGAATTTGTTGATGACCACGAAAACACAGTCATGCCATGCTTAGTAGAAGGAAGGCCTGACATGTAATCCATGAATATGGAGTCCCAAGGTTGACTACTAGTAGGAAGAGGAGTGTATATGCCTTGCTTCTTTATGGTTTTTTTAGTAATGACGTAGGTAGTGGAGGATTTTATATACTTCCCAACATCCTGTCAAGGGTTCACCCTATAAAAATACTTCTATAGCACTGCCACTGTTTTCTCTACCCCGAAATCTCCAGAGAACCGACTGTAGTGCACCTGCCAAAAAATATTTACCTGCTCACTCGAAGGAACACACATGTGTCCTAGGTGGAATAATGTTGCATCTGTTGTTATCGTGCGGAGGAGCCTTGTCTAGAGGTCGTGGCCATAATATTATTCTTTCCCTCAAGGCAAATCACAAGGAAAAAAAATCCAAGTTTGGGAAATTATCTTACTGCATTGCTTTGCATTGATCAAAGAAATGGTTGTAGGAGGTGCTACCTCCAGTATCCTATACAAATTATTGCCCAAAGTAATAATAACAGTGTGAGGCCTAGACTCATACACACATGCCACTTCCACAAGTATGGTTGGTCCAATAATACATCACAAAATTCAAGAGGTGCAACATCACACAATACCTCATCTAGGAAGGGCTTGATGCTATAGGGAAGGCAACACTGTTGGTTAACGTGAAGATCTTTCACTTGGTGAACCCACCCAATGATGTACGACTGTGGGTGTGGTGTGGTCAATAGGCCCAACCACTTCATGACCTCTACTGAAATGAGGTTCTTTTGGATCCCACTGTTGACAATGAACTATAGTGGAGAACCATTCACCCACATTTGTGAGTGGAAGAGTCACTCCCCCTCCTCTGGATCTTCGGGTTCATCCTTCTAGATCTTGGTGGTGGAAACGGTGGCACTAGTCTCCACATCGATAATATGTTTCCCCTTATTATTCTCCTTGTCGGTTTCTAACTCAGAGTCGGAACATGCATCTGATTCGAAAGCCTTCAGCTCAGCCACTAGTGATAGCTTGGCTTCACACTCACTTGTGTTGTGAGTGGGGATCTTGTGGAACTCACACCATTTCCCTGTGTCCTTCTTTATCTTTGTGGTGTTTTTCTTTTCTTGCGGCTTTGGTGGGTTGTCCCAGGTCACCCTGCCTTGGCTTTATCCCTTGTTCTTCAGTTTGGGGGTGCCTTTCACTTGCTTTGGATTCGCACATCCAAAGTATCACTTCTTTTGTTTCATTTTCTGCTCGATCTTGAGATGGTATCGATTGGAGATGCCAAGTGAGGAGATGTATAGGTACTCCATCTTGTCTTGGATGTACTTGTGTAAGCATCCACCGTACTTGAGTACCAAATGTCACTTAGAATCTTTGATACTCAGCTTCAGGTGAAGGGTATGGAAAACATTTGTGAACTTTGGAACATCTTGGTCCCTTGCCTACTGTAGCATGGTCCACTTTATCTATTTATATTCACAGCTCCCAATAGGGTAATATTGTTCCTTGATGGCATCTCAAAAATAATTCCAAGTAGGTGCGGCTGAAAACAATGAGGATTCCCTCTCGTCATTTTTTTCACAGTAGGTTTCCCACCAGTCCTTAATATGTGGGGCAACTTTGAGGAGTGAAAAAATAATATTTTCCTCATTAGAAAAATCATGAACTAAAAATTATTCTTCCAACATATTTAACCATCTATCTATGACATCTGCATCTATCTACCCTTTAAACATGGGAATTTTAAAGTTAACTTGTACCTTAAAAGGAGTGGTGCCTCTAGAGTGGTTGTTGGATGAATATGAGTTGTCTGTGGGTAGACACTGAAGGATCTGGGAAAAGTTATCCATCATCGAGTTCCTTTGTCTCTCAAGGGCTTTATCGAGCAATATTCTGAAACGATCTCATGTCCCCTCATTTTTCTTTTCTTCTGCCATAGGAGGTCGTCGGTGTTTGTGAGGCTGGTCTTGCAAAGGTTCACTAGTTCGAGCCCTAACTCCTTATACCTTGACCTCGTTGGGGACATGTAAAGAAAAATAAAGAAAGACCAAATCACTCTGATACCACTAATCTAGACTTAAGCAGGAACACAAAAAAATAAAGATATACACATAAACATAGATATGCAACAGAAATAAAACTTCATTTCATTAATATCAAATAACTGAAATATGCTTACATACAGAAATGGAAATAAAATAGCTCATGCATGGTAGCTTATCTCTGAGAAGAGATGTGGTGTCTACATGCCTCTAAACTGTGTTACAATGAGGATTAAAGGCTTATTTATTATTAAGAAACAATGGAAAAACCTAAACATCCAAAAAATATAACCCTAGGAGATGAAGTGACAAAACCGTGGTCCCCATTTGGGTAAATTGGTACATCAACTTCCTGGGGTCATAACTTTGGCATACGATCTCCGTTTAACCATTATAATACATCATCTTTTGAAGGTCTTGAAGAGGAAGCTGAAAACAAATGAGTAAATTGGTTTGGGACTTTTTGGTCTCTCTATTTTCCCTAAAAATGTTTTTTAGTCCCTCAAAACGACTTTGAAAGTTTAGGACCCAAAAATTGCCAAAAATAGTAAGTTGTGGTACAATTAAGGAAAATGAAAAGAAAAAATAGTGGGGGTCCAAGTGGAATAGGCATGTGGCCACTGATATCCACCTGGATCAATCCTTCCCCCTTAGGAAGTAATGGTCCCCATTGCAATGAGTGCCTCCATGAGATGGGGAAACTTCTATTGAACTTGATCCCTAGTGAGCCACTTGCCTTGGTGTAGGAGTTGGTCAAATTTGATAACTCGATACAGTTGGATGTTCTGTTGGTGAGTGTTCTTGATCTACGTGTCTATGATCTGATCACTTGTGGCCTATTTCATGTAGTCTGGGTTTAACTCTGTTGATATGAGTTTTTTTGCAATGTCTGATGTGTTCAATAATGGTGGAAAGTTTGGTCGAAGGTGGTCCACATTGAACATTGAGCGTAGGCCAAAGAATGGTGGAATGTTAATATTGAAAGAATTGTCTCCTACAACCTTAGTGATGGTGTAAGGCCCATATCAGAGTGGACAAATCTTGTGGTGGGGACCAGCAAGGCGTTGTTTCTGCAAATATAACCAAACTTTGTCACCCACCTTGAACTTGTGTGGCACCTGATGTTAATCATGACATTGCTTATACTTAGCATCGTCTCTTTCCAATATGCCATGGACCTACTAGTGAATGCGTTGAATGTGCTCAATTAAGCTGCTAGCCCTGTCAACCTCAGATTGGACATGAGCTGAATTTTCCTGAGTAGCTGCAAATGTTATGGCCACATCAATGGGACATAGTGGTTGGAATCCCAATCGCACCTAAAAGGGGTTGTGGCCAGTTGAGCTATGGAGAGATCTATTATAACTGTGATGGAAATAGGGGAGGCTATCATCCCATGTGCGTGGATGCCTCAAGTTGTACATATGCAAAATGTGTACGATCATCCTATTGATGGCCTTTATTTTGCCATCAGTTCGACAGTGGAAAGTCGGAGAATTATTGAGCTATGTATCCAATATTGACCAGAGACTTGAACAAAATTTACTTGGGAACCTGTGGTGCCGATATGAGATAATGGACCTTGGGATCCTAATGTATACCCAAACTAGTTCAAAGAAGAGATTAGCAGTGGTTTCTGCTTTGATATTTTTCTTGTAGGTCACCATAATGGCCATCTTAGAGAATCATTCGATGACCACGAAAACACAATCTTTGTCATGCTTGGTAGAAGGATGGTCCGACATGTAATCCATGGATATGGATTCCCAAGGTCGATTAGGATTAGGTAGAGGATTGTATAGGTCTTGTTTCTTGCTGGTTGGTTTGGCAATGGCACAGGCAGTGGAGGATCTAATGTACTTCCCAACATACAATTGAAGCTTCAACCAATAAAAATACTTCTATAGCACTGTCACTGTTTTATCTACCCCGAAATGTCCAACGACTCGACTGTAGTGCGCCTTCCAAATCATCTTGGCCCACTCACTCGAAGGAACATAGAGGTGTCCTAGGTGGCATAACAGTGCATCCTGTAGGTGAAAATTTGGAACCTTATTTCCTTCCAATAGCGTTTGGTATGTGTTTTCAAATTATGAATCACTCTTGTAAAGATGCATCCACTTCGCAGTCTCGTGCCCACAAGATTCGAGTACAGTGGTCAGTTCCATGACCGACGGTCTGCTAAGGCAATCTACAACATTGTTGGTGCTTCCCTTCTTGTACTTAGTGTTCAAATGGAATTGTTGCAAGTATGTGGACCATTTATGATGGTGATCATTCTTAAATTCCCTTGTGTTTGTATGAACTACATGGGTTAGTGGTATGTGTGGATGCACGTTTCCTTTCCCAGAATGCAATGCTTCCATTATCAGCATGCCTGCACAATGGAATACATCTATTTTTCATAGGTGGGATACTTTTAGACTGTTTTTAAAAGTGTCATTGTGATATGCCACGGGATGCCCCTGCTAAGTAAGAACTACACCAATATCATAGTTGGAGGCATCTGTCTTGATCTCAAATGGTTGTTGCAGGTATGGAAATATGAGCACTAGTGCAGAGCAGAGGTGATGCTTCAACTTGACAAATGCCTTTTGTTGGTATTTAGACCAAAATAACTTTTCTTCTACTCCTCCCTTGGTGACTTGAATCAAATACCAAGTGATATGAGAGAACCCCAACAAGAACCTATGGTAGAAGCTGGAAAGACCCAGAAAGCTACAGAGCTATTTTAGAGTGGTTGGAGTTGGAAAATCCCAAATGAATTTTATCTTGGAGAGGTCCACATGCACACCCCACTCAATAATGATGTACCCGAGATATTGAACCTCCATCATACCAAAAGTGTATTTCTCCAAATTGGCACATAGCTTGTGTTGCCATAGGGTTTGGAGGACCTGTCGAATATATTGGAGGTGCTCTTCGCAACTCTGGTTGAAGATCAGAATATCATCTAGATACACCATGAAAAATTAGTTAGTTAAGTGTCGCAAGATGTCTTCCATCAACATCATGAAGTTTGTGGGGGCATTTGTCAACCCGAAAGGCATGAATAGCCATTCAAAAAAGTCTTCCACACATCAGAGGTTTTGATCGATACCTAGTGATAACCAGACTTCAAGTCAATCTTGCTGAGATATTTAGCCCCGTTCAACTAGTACAAAAGGTCATAATTATGGAAACTTTTCCACCAAGGAGGTAGTGCCTCCACATCTTCAATGCATGGATGATGGAATCCAATTCTAGGTCATGAGTTACATATTGTTTCTCATGTTTATTTATTTTCGAGATTATTAACAACCCACTTGAACTTCTTGCATCAAAACTCCTCCTTGCAGGCATATATGCATACAATAAAATATGTTTCAAGGTTTGCTATTTTTAACATTGGTGCATTGGTTAACAAATGTTTTAGCTATTCAAAACTTGTTGCATACTCAACTTCCCATTCAAACTTGTTTCCCGTCCCTTGAAATGCAATAATTAGGTGGCCAATATTGGAGAAATTCTTGATAAACCTCCTGTGATAGCCTTCCAGTCCCATGAAGGACCTAAATTCAGCCACATTCTTAGGTGTTAGCCATTCCATGATGGAATTTACCTTCTTTGCATCAAATATTACTACCTCTTTTGAGACAATGTTCTCTTTGCAGCTATAGTACAACGAGCAAATTCTCTTGATGCTCCTCCTTGGTTTTTGAATAGACCAAAATTTCATCAACAAACACTAGTACAAACTTATCCAAGTAATGGTGCACCACATTGTTCATAAGGCACAAAAAAGTTGCGGGGGCATTAGTAAGCCTAAAGGGAATTGCCACAAACTTGTAATTCCCATACCTTGTTCCAAAGGTTGTTTTATGGACATATTCATCCTTAATGTGCACTTGATGATAGCTTGATCTCAGATCGATCATGGAGAAGAATGTTACTCCTATTTAATTGATCAAATAAATCGTCAATCCATGGTAAGAAATATTTTTTCTTGATGGTCACCCTTTTCAATTGCCTATAATCAATGCACAACTTGAGGATGCCATCCTTATTCTTCACGAATAAGATTTTTTCCCTCCTTGGAGACACACTTGGCCTTATGTAGCTCTTTCCCAACATCTTCTTGAACTATAGATTCAAATCAACTAATTCAGAAGTGCTCATTCTATATGTTTCCTTTGATGTTGGAGCTACTCCTAGCATTAATTCAATAGATAAATCCACCTCTGTATGAGGAGGAAACCTAGGTATCTCTTCAATAAATACATCTTGGAACTACTTCAAAATGGGATATTCTAATAGAATGTCACTCTCGCTTCCCCACCATTATTGCCTTCAACATTGCTGGATATTTGCACAACAAATAGGTTGCATCTCTTCTTGTATATTCTCCTAGCTTGCATGGATGTTACTAATCTCACTAATATGGGATTTTCCTTTTCTTGTAATATCCTTATTTCCCCCCACTAATTCCTTCTCAAATCAATCTACCTTGGTGCAATGGTTGTACAACAAATCCATACCTAACGATATGTTGTACACTCCTAATGGAAACATGTTAAGGTTTGCAACGATTAGTATTCCATTTAACTCAATTGGGAAATCTCTCACCCAATACTCAACTCTTCCCTTTGTCCATATTGGAAATTGAACCAACCATGATTTTGTGTGTGTCTCCTTAGGAAATTGACACTTTTCTAAGAACGCTAGGCTGACATAAATGTAATTTGATCCAAGGTCAATTAAAGTATAAATACTTTGATTGCAAAGCTTACCTTCCATTTCAATTATGGAAGTTTGGTGGTCATCCTTCCTATTATCCACCATTACATATAGTATGGGTAAACTA
This sequence comes from Pinus taeda, assembly GCA_000404065.3. NCBI lineage: Eukaryota > Viridiplantae > Streptophyta > Pinopsida > Pinales > Pinaceae > Pinus > Pinus taeda. Next base: position 44,504 of record APFE031526337.1, on the reverse strand, counting down.
CAAGCAATATCTCCCACTTTCTGGGCTTCTTGCGCATTGTACAGGCGTGGCCCAACATCCCTCTACCGTGGAAAATATCTCTTACAATGATTTTATCCACAAGTCCAACATTTCAATGGCTTGCTTGTATCACTCTTATTATAATATCTTCTCATAGGATGATTAGTATGATCTCTATCCTTTGCGTTTCCTCTCCATTGAGGTTGACCTTGGCCAATTGCTAATATATTTTCCCTCTTGCTTGCAGTATTGGATCTCCAACCTTTCTTATGCCCCTTTTCTTTATATCGCAGGCTACCTTTCACCTTCCAATCCTTTTTGAATTCTTTCCTATGTTTTGATTGTTCGTAACAATGCTTCAATTTATGAATTGCATCCTCCAATTTCTTAGGCTCATCGAACAAAATTATATCCCTAAAGGATTGTGGAAGCCCACTGACATACCTCTCAATATTTGCTTTTTCTTCCTTAAGGTAGGGGGCATACCTTTGAAACTCTAAGAATTTGGTGGTGTACTCCTCATTTTTCACTTGGCCCAAATCTGACCTCATGAGACTCCTTAGCCTTATGGTCAAATTATCTCTCAGATAGATACATATTATGAAATATTCCTCAAATTCTTTTGAGGACAAATCTTCTTCTTTTATTCCTTTCACGATCCTTAAATCTTCCCACCATATTTTAGATTTACCTTTTAAGCTGAAGGTGGCTATCCTTGCTTTCATGTTCTCTAAATATTTATGAATCCTGAAAAACTTTATTCATTCCAAGGATCCATTCCTCAACATATTTTGATTTCTCTTCACAATAAAATGTAGGAGGCTTGGCCTTCCTAAAATATTTTTGTATATAGTATTTTTCTCTCCTTTTTTCACGGTGTTGCTGATGATAATGATGTTTTGATGTTTTGCGAACATTTTCACACTGTTTTTCAAGGGTGCTTTCAGGAGTATCCAACAGTGCACCACCTTTCACAGTGTATTCATTTGAAAACTTGTGCCTTTTCTTGGGGCCACTGCCATCTACCCCATTAATTATTTCTTCTTGTCCCAAAGGGATTTACTTGTTTCTATGACTAGCTCCAAATTCATGATGCTCCCACCTTTTCAAGTTCAAGAGGCATTGCAATAAAAAAACATTCACTTATGATTTCCTTTGCTTTGCTTTAACAAGCCATTCTTGTGCCCCAACAAGCCTCTCATTATCAACTTTGGAATTCCTTATTTTAGTGCTTAAGCTCCTCAGAGTATTCATCCAATTAGGATAGTTTTCCTCCCCTTGTTTCCCAACTGATCTTTCCTCTTCCATTATCCTTTCTTCTTCATATCCATGCTATGATTGATCAAAATTATATTGCATCATTCTAATATTCATTCCTCGGTCCTTAAGTTCTATATTGTACCACCCTTTTCTTTTCATGCAGCCATTAACTTTCATGTGCTGCCAAGAACACACGTAATTATTTGTTTTTTAACAAAATTCAAAAGCATAAAAAACATTATCTTTGTGGCTTGTTGTTGGCATTCTATTGATGTAAATATAGGTACAATTATGCCTCACTTAGAACATCAACACCAATAAAATCATACCTAATTATTTGTATCATGTTACATGCATATGTCTACAACAATGAAGACACACCATATAATACACACAAACAATCCATAACAATCAATCAATTTTGAGACATATCACATGTGCTATAGCCTTATGTAATCAATTAATTATGTCCATGCCTGAACCTTGTCTCTATTTGATCTATGACAAAGCCCATCCAACCTGAGTGTTGAACTTGAAAGCTTTGATACAACTTTGTAACATAACCCCTACCATCCCTAGTGATAAGCTATGGATAGGAGGAAGAAGTTATTGATGAGGCTCACCAATAGGTAAATTATATGGTCCTTAATGCCATTCTCTAGCTTATTAAAATCAAATTTTCTCACATTTCTTTACATATTTTATTATATTTTGCTTAGTGATAAGGGTAAAGATAAGATATAATGTCATGTGGCCTAATGTGCATTAATTGTAGGATTTGGAGCATTTTTGGGCTAATTTAAGTGTAGGAAATCGAAGTAGACAAGAAAGATGGATTTTAGGAGATTGTTTCTCCCTCCTTAACTCCTCAATCACTCGAAGATTCATCCACCAGATCTCATCAGCTCAGAGTTACAAGCAACGAAGCCCACTTATTTCATTGGCAACCAAGACAGTGATAGTTGAACATAATTTAATCTCGAGTTTGGGAGCCAAGCCTCCCTAATTTTAAGGAAGGTGTTGGTAGCTTCAGTTGTATAAATAAGAAGGCCTAGGGCCTCATTAGGATTCAACTTTTTGTTGTAGCCAAGAGGAAATTTCAAGCTAAAGAATCACAACTGTTACTCTCATGTTATTTTTGACATTTTTGGTGATAATGAAAAGAGTTTCTTTGATCCAACACTGATTTGACTTAGAGGGCCAAAGCTCTTGGGTTCGAGCCCAACCCTAGCAGCAAAGGTTCCTCTTTTTTTTGTACATGTATCCTTAGTTTAGAATTAAAGATTAGCTACTGAATTTTTATTTTTTTGTTTAATTTGCAAGTCTTTGAGGGATTGGTTATTTTTTCTTCCATTAGTTGGAGAAGTAGATCATTGTTACAGTAGAGAAAGAAAAGACTTCAGAAAATTTTGTGACAGTGGTCTCAACCTCATCTCCCTCATGTGATCATGTTTTGAGGGGCCCACTCTCACAGCCCCAAAAACAAAGTTATCTTTTGGTTATTGCATAACTTAGGGTTTCTTGTTGAGTAGGTCATTGTTCATGGTTTCTTAGAAGTACTTGCAATTCTTAGGTTGGTTTCTTAAGTTTGTTGTAGATTAGAAAACATTCCATTCCATAGAGTTGATCCACTAGCCATCAATAAACCAATTTCTTAAATTCAACTCATCTTCTCGCCATTTACATAAAGTTGTGCATAAATGAAGAAATGAATATGTTTTGTTGTAGGAGTCGTTGATCTACAGGGATAAACCATTCCACCAATGTCATCTAAGTCTTCTCCACCTCTCGCCAAACCCTACCAACCATCAATTCAGATTTCTATTTTGTAGCCACTATGGACAACCACCTTAAGAAAATCCAATCATCTTGAAGATTTGGGCTAATCCTTGGGTAGTGTGCACCTCCCCCATACCTTATTCCACCATAATAAACCTTCCCAAAACTTATTTTCACCTTCCCTACCTTCCTACAACTTTCAGCTAAGTTTCCTATTGTAAACCATGACATCCTGTAGTAACTAAAGGAAATCTTGTAGCAACTATTGGAAACCATGTAGCAGCCTATTTTAGATTGTTTTGGATAGAAATAAGGATAAGAGCATATGCTAGGGATTCAACTTGAACTCCATACCCCTCAATGCCAGTTTTGACCAAATTTCCCATACCTTCCTCCCCTGCAAAAGATCAGCTTGATTAGTTTAACATTTACATTTCTAAATTGAAAAACAAAAGACTCTTTTATGCAATATTTAGCTAATGCATGCATACATCAGTCTTAGCACTGTTAGGATGATTTCCATGATTACTTAGTACAAATAACTAGATGATATAATGCAAGGGTAAATTAGGTCTCTTCTGCAAGTAATGTGTGTTAATTCCTAGCTAGGTGATTTAATGTCATTTTCATAGAATTTTCTATTAAGCACTTTCATTTCCTTAACATAGGCAAGAATTTAATTTCCGCATTAAAGATAGCTTTACATTCACTGTTAGTAGTCAGCCTCCTTCTAGTCAATAAAAGACTGGCTCATCACTTTTTCGCATCATTTCCGGGGAGGTGTCTAGGTAGATGTGATTTCTGCTTTTGTTTCTATTTGACATTTAGAAAATAGATGTAATTCCTACTTTCCTTTTGTTTTGCATTCAATAGATAGTTGAAATGTATTCTTTCTTTCCATTCTACAAGTAGTTCTGAAAAAAAATAAATAAATAAATAAATAAATCTTTCATGCCTCGTAGTAGTAGAGACAACTTAGGAAAAGTTTTGTCGAATACCCCCACACCATCAAACAACCAATCTTCCCTCTTCTTTGGTTTCTATGAGCTAGAGGAACCATTAGGTGAACAACTAAAGGTCTTTGAAGAGAATATTGGGCAAGTATAAGAAGAAACCGTTCCACCAACTTATACCATGGCTGAAAATAAAAATGGGTTCGAAAACAAAAAAAGGAGTTGAAAATAGAATTGAGGGTGTTTTTTCCATCAGCGCAACTAATCGAAATGCTAGGATGAAAAACATAAGCCCCTCTTCCCTTCCTCACTTCCATGGCTTAACCTTAGAGGACCCTGATACCTTTTTGTTTGAGTTTGTTGTCATCTACAGAACTTATGATTATACCTATGACGACCAGAAATTGAAGTTGTTCCCCTCCACCCTTAGGGATGTATCCTTGCACTGGTTAATGGGTTTACCTGGGGACAACATCACTACCTAGGCTCAAATGCAACAAGCCTTCAACAACAAGTACAGGGATTATTGTAGGTCCAAAGACACCAAAGAGGAAATCTTTAGAATTATCTTGGGACATGATGAATATTTAGAATATTATGAGGAAAGGTTCCGCTCAACTACAAAAGGACCAGATGCACCCTCGATCCTAAATCACTCAAGCTAGTCCTTCTTAGAGGGGTCAGGGAAGTTATGCTAGAAACCTTAAACATGCTATCACAAGGGGACATCTACCAATTATCTTATGATGATATCAAGAAAGTTTTAAAAAATAATTCTAGGGAATCCAGAAAGAAAGGTAAGTAGTCAAGCTTTGGCCAGTTCCTCCTCCTCCAACACATCCATCAAAAGTGAAATTGGGAACATGTTGGAAGACTTTAAGAGTGAAATGATGCATACCCTTGCTCTAAAAATGGACACCATGCAGATCAAGAGGAAACAGGAGGAGGCAGAAAGATCCTTAGCTATATTTTCCCTAGATGCACAAGGAGGCGCCCTAGAAATGAATGTCCATTGAATATTATAGAGATCTGCTTGGTCTGTCAGGAGAACCACTCCACAGACAAGTGCCCTTCTCTGCCTGGATTTAAAGTTGTGTATCAAGGAACTGAAGGTGTGACTAAACAACTTTGCTATATCAACTAAAGGAGGCCTCAAGGACCTCGACTATTCCAACAAGGCATGCAAGGGGCATTTTATTAATATTACAACCCCAACCAGAATGCATCCATTCCCCCTTGGTGTCCTCCTTCTCATCCTTCATGTTCCACACCTTCTCCCTGGTCTTTGGAACCTTAATAGCATTCCCAACCTACCAATCAATCATTTTAGCCATATTCTCCCCCACAACCTGAGTGGAATACACCATCAGATTGGTGGAGGCCCCCATACAACCAATCTCTAGCCTTACTGCCTCCACCTCCATCTCAACCAAATTTTCTTTACCCTTCTCCACCTAAGAAACTTAGATGTCTACTTAACCAAATCCAAACTCGAACAAAAAGTCTATAGTGGAGAGACATCCTACCCTTCCTATGTTGTGGAAATGCAAGAAATCAACCTCAAATCTAGAAGAGTGCTTCCAGATAATCAATCTCCAACTCCACCTAAGGAGCTTGAAAAGGAAAAGGAAGAGAGTGTTCCTCAAGCCAATTCACCTCCTTTTCATGAGAGATGAATCCATCCTAGCTAGCACACCCCAGAAGAGATTGAACTTCTGGGTGAATTGAAAACCTTATGTGTTAAAATCCCACTCCTCCAATCTATCAAGGATGTCCCCATGTATAGCAAGTTAATCAAGGAGAAATGCTTCAAACATCTAGGGAGGAGAAAGAAAGATGCCCCTACCATTAATGTCATTGGAAAACTGTCTGACTTAATGTTGGGCAGAGCGATTTGCCCGAAGATCTAGAACCTGGAAGTCATGTGGTAGATGTGCACATCGATGGTATCATTTTCCCCCATACCTTGATCAATCTTGGGGCTACCATCAATGTGATGAAAAAGGATACTATGCTTGAACTAAATCTCCAAGGATCATTAAGGAAGACCACAACAGTCTTGCAACTTGCAAATAGATCCACAGTAGCTCCCGAGTGAGTTATTAAGGATGTGAAGGTTTGCATTGATTCTTGGGAATACCTTGTTGACTTCTTAGTTCTCCAACCTAATACCAAGTTCAACGGTTATCCTATCATCCTTAGAATACCATGGTTAGCCACTACTGTAGCTTACATAAGTTGCATGGCTGGGAATATGACCATTAAAAATGGGCATTTGTCCAAACAATTGGTCTTGTACCCTCCTGATCAACCATCTATATAGAATCACTTACCTTTATGGTTTGAAGAGGAGGAGGAAGATGAAGTCTACTTTGCCACATCTTACCTAATCTGCACCCTAGATGTTACTAGAGGAGGGCAGAAACCTGATGAAGACAGCCTGATTGATCAAATCCTCCAAAATCAACCCCTCAACATCATGTCTCTTGATGAGTTAGTAAAGAAAGCTGAATATAACCCTTGGACTAATTTGTGCCTAGTTGACTCAAGTCCTACTCATGTCAAGATGATAGAATTTGGTCCATATAGAACATTGAAAATCAACTCCTCTCTCTCTGCACATCAGGAAAAGGAGTTATGTGACATTCTGAGGGAGCATCTGGATGCCTTTTCCTGGAGTTATAAGGAAATGAATGGAGCGCACCCTATGGTGTGTACTCATCACATTTACATCAAGGAGGGTTGCAAGCTAGTGCGCCAACCTCAATGGAGAATGAACCCATCCCTCAAAGACATAGTTAAAGAAGAACTGCAAAAGTTGTTGGATGCAGGGTTAGTTTACCCCATCTCAGATAGTGAGTGTTTGTGTCCTCTAGTTTTGATCCCAAATAAGAATGGAAAATGGAGGATCTATGTGGACTACAAAGAGATAAACAAAACCACCAAAAAATACCATTTCCCTCTACCTTTCATTGATCAAGTCTAGGATGGTCTTGTAGGAAAGAATTTCTTCTCTTTCCTAGATGGATTTAGTGGTTACAATCAAATCTAGATCAACCTAGAGGACCAGGATAAAACCACCTTCACCTGTCCTTGGGGTACCTTTTCTTATAGGGTCCTTCATTTTGGATTATGTAATTCCCCTACCACTTTTTAGAGGGAAGTGTTGAGCATATTTGCAGAACTAGTCCTTGACTCTATAGAAGTTTATATGGATGATTTCACTCCCTATGTGTGTGGTTTCCTAGAGGTTCTCTCTAACTTGGGGAAATTATTAAATAAATGCACTGAAATGAACCTATCCCTTAGCCCTGAGAAGTGTGAGTTCTTGATGAATGCATGGATTATTCTGGGTCGCGTAATTCCCAGGAAGGATGGCAAGTGGACCCAAATCAAATTGATATCCTAAAGAGGGTCCCTACTCCTCAGAAGCATAGGGATGTGAAAATTTTCTTGGGCTTAGCTGGATACTATAGGAGATTCATAAAGGACATTGAATTTTTCTGGTCAGAAAGATGCCAAGAGGCCTTAGAAACCTTAAAGGACAAGTTGACTACTGCACCTATCCTCTGAGGCCCAAATTGGGTTCCTCCTTTCCACATTCATGTTGATGCCTCTGACAAAGCTATAGGAATAGCTCTAGGCAAGATAGATGACAGGTTTCCTATTTCCATTTATTTCATCAAAAAAAATCTATCCAAGGCTAAATTGAACTATACTGTGACTAAAAAAGAGCTCCTAGTTGTTGTCCATTCCTTGAATAAATTTAGACATTACATCACTGGTTACATGACCTTTATACATAATAACCATGATTCTATTAAATATTTGATGAAAAATCCTGATGTGAATGCCAAAATTATTAGATGGTTTCTTTTATTACAACAATTTGATCTAACTATCATTGATAAGCTTGGTAGAGAAAATGTAGTTGCAGATTTTTTGTCTAGACTTGCTTTACTTGCAGGTGAGGAAGGATTGGTTGATGATCAATTGCCAGATGAGAATTTATTTTTTATTTTAGTTCTCTCCATGGTTTTCTAACATAGCAAACTACTTAGTGGCTACACAGTTCCCTCCAAATCTATCCTTCAAGGAAAAAAGCAGAATTATGAGAAAGAGTGCCCCTTTCACTTGGATTGGGGGAAATCTCTTCAAGGTAGGACCAAATAAAATCTTGAGGAGATGTGCCAGGGAGGAGGAAGTCTTTGACATCATTCTGGCCTATCATGATGGGCCTTGTGGAGGTCACTTTGCATCTAAGAGGATAACCTTCAAGATACTGCAAGATGTCTACTACTAGCCCACTCTCCACCAAGATGAAAGAATATACACCAATTGATGTGCCCAGTGCCAAAGAATGAGGAAACCTACTCCCATGGATGAAATTCCTTTGCAAACTCAAGTGAATCTTGAGCCATTTAACAAGTGGGGCATGGATTTCATTGGGCCCATTGATCCACCATCAAGGCAGAAAATGTACATAATTGCGTGCACTAATTATTTGACAGAGTGGGTTGAAACCAAGGTTGTTAAGGTAGAAACATAAGAGAAAGTGGCATAGTTCTTAAGGGACAATGTGTTTTACAATTTTGGGTACCCTAGAGAGCTAGCCATTAATTAGGGCACTCAATTCACCTCACACTTGATTGAGAATCTGTTGAGTCAACATAAGATCAAGCATAGGAAGTCAACTTCTTATCATCCTTAGGCAAATGGACAAGTAGAGGTTACCAATAGATCATTGGAAGGCATTCTCACAAAGGTTGTGAGCAGCAACAGAAAATATTAGGCTGACAAACTAATGGAGGCCACTTGGGCATATAATACAACCTAGAAGACAACCACTAGCTTCACCCCTTATGAATTGTTCTACAGGAAGAAGGCTCTTCTTTCCATTGAGATTGAGTACAACACTTTAAGAATGGCAGCACAGTTGGATTTAGATGTTAAAAAGGCACAACAAGAGAGGCTTCTCCAGCTCAATGTTTTAGACAAATTTAAGATACAGACCCTCCTACACACAGAGGTTGCTCAAGTACAAAGAAAGGTTTGGCATGTGTTAGGTTCTAGATCTACCTCAGGCTGAGAAAGGTATGTCTAGGGTAACATCAAACCACGCTTAACCTGGTAGCTAGCCCAACCAAGTTAGGAGAGGGCTCTCTCCTTGTAAATCTCAGGAAAATATAGCAAATGAGGCTTGAGATGCCTGATGTAAAGACTAATTTTAGGATAGGTATATGCTCAGAGGATTTTGATTGAATTTTAGGTTGATTTGCTAGATCAAAAGTGAAAGGCAGTTTTGGGTATGGGGAATGGACTCAGTCTTGCAGAGATTTCTGTGTGGCGAGGTAGGAAAATGCTTTAGTACTTTGCAATAAGTGAAATGGAAAGTCTTAAGACTGGTGATGAGTTGAAGAGGGCATGAAAATATCAGGAATCCTCTTCAAGCAGTGGAAAACATATAAAGCTAAACAAACCCTAAGGTAGAGCACTGCAACATCAATTAATTCTACCTCTATACTTGATTCATTTAGTTAAGCTGGAAAGAGAGAGATAATTGCACACATAAACACATGATAACTTGAATTACATAAGAAGAAACAATACTAAATCACCTTGCCACAAGAATCCCACAAAATGCTGCAAACCATGGTCTATTTCCTTACCAAACTGCAGAGATGAATGTACAATAATGCTCAAAGCATTCACAAGAGTCCAACCTTGACAAATGACTGAAAAAGTACTAGATATAGGCAAAAAACTGTCCATTCTAGCCTTTAGGGGATTAATTCATGAGTTTAGGAGCTATTTCAACAAGATCTAAACTAAGAACTGAAAAATAGGTAGTGGAACAACTTGCCTCTAAAACCTAGGAAACTGATTCATTCAGTTTCAAAACCACCTATACATGATGTATCTACCT